>DWAV01001336.1:0-13940 GCA_018231305.1 Noctuana lactifera
ATTTATAAATGTATGAAATGGAAAGATTCATTTCTTCATTTTTATATTTTACATTGCTTTGATTTTTGAAAAATAATAACAATTGTAAAAATCACTACGCCGATATTGAAATAATATTATTGTGATACAATGAAATAAATATATACTGTAGGTAAGTGAGTTACTTTATACTATAACTTTAGAGTTCAATGAATTGAATGATTCTTATTTCGATTCATTATGACGACTTTTACTTCAATCTATAAAATGCAAACATTTCATTCTGAAATAATGAACATCCAAGAGGAACAGGAGACGGGCAAAATAAGAAAAAGCAAATACCTACGTGAATTATTAATTTGCAATCGGGTGCTGTGAAGGTTTATTGAGAATCACATTTATAACAAAGCGAGGAAGCATATTAAGTTAAAGATTCGGTTGAAATATTTTTTTGATTTGTAAAGTATTGAAATATTAAGTAAGTACGTACAAATGATTTTCTTATATTGTCCACTTATTTTTACCTACTTGAGATGTAATAACTTAAGTTAATAGTTGTGTTTTTTGTAATAAATATTACAATTAAACTTTAATGACGAAAACTTTATCTCGATTTGTAATAAACTAACCTTCTACTAGACACAGATCTCTTTCTACAGACTCTACCACCAAAATGATGCAATTAATGCGGATTAGCGAAATAGCCCAATTTATGCGGATTAGTGGAGATACGGGTTAGTGGTCAAACCCGTCTGCTGGATATTTTCTGACACCTGAAACGCTTTAACGACTGTTTACTCTGGGATAAAAAGTTATAGTGAATTTAGAAGGGTGCGAATTATAATAAAATACTCAGATTTTAGTCAACGAACTTACGACATTAGACTCATATTTGACTTTGGATCTGGATGACAATGCTATAAAGAAAATTCAACTTCAGTTACGTTTATTAGTATACGTTTTAACTAGCAAACTTTATTATAATAATTAGCCAGACAATCCATAGCACACGCAAACTTAATGGTCGCAGTGGGCACCGTCACAAGCTCTGCTTCGCAAAGATACCGTCAACCTTTTACCTCTCGCAGTTATTTTAATGATAGCATATAAAATATTATTTGCTATTCGCTACAGTGTCTCGAACCTGCACTATCTACATTGTATACTCATTATTCGACTACTGGACACTGACTGGTCTGGTAACTGTGAACAAGCATAACAAAGAGATCTTTGTTTAACTCCTCA
This sequence comes from Noctuana lactifera, assembly GCA_018231305.1. Classification (NCBI taxonomy): domain Eukaryota; kingdom Metazoa; phylum Arthropoda; class Insecta; order Lepidoptera; family Hesperiidae; genus Noctuana; species Noctuana lactifera. The sequence goes on from DWAV01001336.1 coordinate 1,225, forward strand.
GCCACTGCTATTTTATTTTACTAGCATTTTAGAAAAGTTATTGATGACGACAACAGCCTATGTTTAGTTCAAATAGTCATACCGATTAAGTACTATCAAGTAACCATAAAAGGGGTTTTTACTTAAAAGCCCGACATATCATCAAAAGAGCGATCTAACATGTAAAGTTGTGTGCAATTGCGATGTATGCTTAAATAGAACAGAAAAGAATGTGAAAAACGACGAACAGCTCTGCTGAATAAAAATCGGGGCTTTGCAATATACGGCCATTTTATACCAGATATTATGCACTGAACTGCTCTAAAAATTTCAGTCCATAATTGTACAGTACCTACCTACAAACGTTTCTTTTTCCATTTCATTTCATTTAGGTTCTTCAATCGAGTCTAACAGAAACATTTGTTGCCTTGACATGTACCTAACTATAAAGTCATTTATTTACACTAACAACCAGACCGGGAACAGAAACCTGAATTCATTAACTTTAACAGAAAACTACGCTATCTACTTTTATTGCAATCTGTGCCCTACATATAGGTACACATTTACAATTATTTAGAAGTACATGATATAAGGATTTATCTATATACCTTTAATACGCCACAGGATTTATAATGTCTGCCAGACACAACTTAGCTTGCGTCATCGAACTGTGAGCAAATGATTGTGGTATTATATAACTTGTCTATATCCACTATATGCAAGGAACTATCGAACAAGACATTACGGCACTGACAAACGAGGCGGCCTTAGTGATTCCTTGCGATATAAATTGGAAGACGAATAGAGTTCGTCGGGAATCTGAAAGAGTCGGAGATTCATCTATCACAATTTATCCAAGTCCAAACAGACAATAAAAGATTGTCTCGAGTTCATTACGGGAGTATTGGAGCGATACTACGCGGAGCGGTCGCCTGCCACGGTTAGTTAGCTCGCCTGCGATTACCGCGTCTAGCGACCCATCCGGACAAATTTAGGACCAGTTCGCATTCAAAATTCATGGACAGTAGGGAAATAAGGGAAAAGCATCACGTTCTTATTTCTTATTTGCGTTACACTGCCACCGTTTGTGCCGTCTGTTTTTTCATCTCGTGCGGTTACTTGATGTGACACGGTAATCATCTCGAGCACCGCTGTTTATGAGTTTAACCTACTTTGTACAAAAAGAAATGAAATAAATTGCTTTTTGCGTATCTGCTAGTAAGATGTTGTAGGAAGTTTATATTCTTTATCTTATTTCCCGGTACCTATGTTACTACATTATTAATGAGTTTCATGAGAATGATTTATAGACAAATAAAAGAATCTGAACCTTGATAATTTATGAAAACCTTAAATCTCGTGTATAAATTACTATACACATTTACGCTTTAAAATATGAATTAATAAAATGAAATATTTAAGTTTCAGATTAGCAGTACGGACAACCTTATCATCCTCAGCTACTCAAAACTGGCTCACTTCTGGGCACGGATCTCAGAATATTATTATTGCATTCTGTAGCTAAAGTAGGCATTACCTATATGTACCTACCTATTTACCTAGTTAAAAAAAATCATTCTACAGCATGCACCTTGCCCTAAATGCATGTTACTCGTAGGTATTTAAAGAAACAAATAATTAAAAGTTTAATCATATAAATAATAATTAAGTTTTATATTCGTATTTGGTTCGTGGTGTATTCGTATTAGTTGCTAGTCAACACTGATATGTTTGCTTGTCGTTTTTCACTCTAGTCCAGGCCCATGCATTCGTGTATGATTCAACTTTTGTTAATCCCTACGGGTTTTATAATTCTTTGGAAGCCGGCCAGGAGCTTGTGAAAAATACACGGGACATGTTTGAACTGTGCTCTACACGACTAATAAATTTACATACGAGTACAAGCGCTAAGCTATGGCAATGTTTAGAATACTCGTAATCCACGTTTAGGATTCTTTTCATGTTTGTAAAATACGTAAAATTATATTACATGTCATAATGTAGGTACACAAAATGTAATGTCATTACAGTCTGAACCATTGGTCCAGACGCATACAATTTTCTATTATAATATTTTTCTTTGCATAGGATTGTAAATGATACCATATTTTGTATGATAATTAGTTATTATTTAAACCCAAACCTAACTTACATAATAATATTATATTCCCATTGTACCTACTTATAATGTTGTAACGTTAATGAAGGAATTACGTCATATAGACCTTTTTTGATGAATATATTTTATACGCACGTATAGAGTTTTAGGTTTCATTGATCGATCCGATAACGCATACATAAAGAAAATACCTAAATAACATAACATAGGTACATAACAAAATGTATATTTTGCAAACAAATTAATCATTTGCGGAAAGCGTTTTATTAAAAAGAGCTGTAGAAATTTTCTTTATGCAGAAAATTAATTAGCCGTCATTATAATGAAGCCTTTAAGCAACATAAGCGTTAAAGGTAAAGTTATTCAATCAAAAGAAATGTTTCCAAGATAAATTTTTCTTTCAAATTTTTTAAAAGTAATATTAAATGAAAAAGAAGTACCTACAAATTCTTCCATACTGTTTATACGCGTATTTTACATTTAACATTTACCTTACGTTTTATTAATGAAGACCCATAACTATAAATTAATTTTAGATAAGCAACATTGTAACATAATATTTTCTCTTCAGTTCACTTGTATCCACAGTTCGGATCCCCTGCCTCCACTGGCAGGTACAAAGTGAAGAAATTTAAAATTTGTTTAAGTACATTGAATAACATGAAAATGTTAATAGATCACCGTTCACTGAATTATAATGTCAACACAGAATTGTTTATAAGAGCAACTAACATAATATTTATTATTAGTTATTGTAGGTACCTACTCGATGAGTCCATAATTCGGTGTATCTGCACATTGAACAAAACAATAATAATGTATTGAACATCTGCGCTCGCAAATTTGAATTCTGTATGAATATGTTCAATCAAACTTAATTAAGCCCGAATTCATTGGAAGTTACCGAATTGTTACTCTTTATAAGCCAGCGTATATTGTAGATACGTAATAAAAAACGAAATCTCACTTTATTGTTTTCAGTCTTAAATTTATTTATTGTCTGCCCTTCTCTTCCGTTCTCATACCCAAACATTTTCTATCTTTGTTTTCACCGCAAACATACCGATTACTTCAATAATATAGGGGCTAAGTTTATTCTGTCGAGTTCTCGGCCACTAGATACGATTTGTGGAATGGACATAGCTCGTTAGCCAGCACGGTTACTTTGGCGAATTGAAACGGTGAGCAAAAGCTTTGTACCCACATTTCGGTTCTAGATCTCAGTTTGTGAAATTTGTAGTTAAGAACCAAGTATTATGTAATAATATTGAAGCTGACATATTTTATGTGAAGTGTAAAACTACCAAAGAGGTTAACAAAGCGGTCAGAAAATATGTTTGTGATGGCAGCAGAAGAGTTTCTGATGATGATTGTTGTGGTTAAAATCATGTCAATATTTTATCAATGTGATGCGGGGGCGACTTTACGGAACAATGGAGAAACCTAAGAGTAAACAAATGTGGTAGGAATTTAATTCCCTGTGTGCTAGAAGCACCTAAAAAGCACAAAAACCGGCCAACATGAGTACCTACGTCGAAAACAATAGCCTGACTACCGATCAGACTATAGATCCTATTACAAGAGGCAAAACGAGAGAACAATCATCCCAAAAATCCAATATGCTCTGTCGTTTACAATCGGTCGCGCGTCGTACAGTACCTAAGTAGAGACTAGATGACATGGGTAATCCGGGCTTCATTCAGACTACATGGGCTATCGCAATCCGGGTAGTATCGGAACATCACTCAAATCTTGTTAAAATAGAAAGACAGGATTAGCAAGTCCTGTGTAAACAAGGGTCGTGTTATCGGACGATCAGATGGCACTGCCGGAGATGCTGTATACATTATGCATGAGGGGATACGTACTGCCTTAGCGCCTTGCTACAGAATATTCTCCCGATACTAACAGTACTCACCTAAATTCATTTTGAATATGAAAGTACATTCTATGTGATAACAATAATAGAAAAAGAATAACGCTTCACAAAAATAATAACGCTTGACACTCACAGCAACACTAGAATTCATTGTGTCGTGGGTGCCATGGACGCACACAAAAACAATAACACAAACACCCAGGCTGAGAGCAGAAATCGAAATTATCATTTAAATTTTTGCCCAGCCGGGGAACCAACCCCGGACAATTCCAATGGTGGAAAGGCGTGGTAACCACTAAACCACGCGTGTCGTCAATAATTGTTAGGGTTGAAAGAATAATTTTCAATCAAGTTATTCGCCACGAAATGTCCGGTAGCAGACCCTCAGACCTAGATATCAGTGTGTTTAGAACCATAAAATTTTAATATGCTTAGTATATAGGTACACGCAAATTTTCCTTTATCTATGGTAATAGTTCCTCTAACTTGTTATGGTTCTATAACATTCAAAATCTGTCTTAAGATTATTATTATCTTTACATGCGCCGTATTTTTATTTTACTTATTAAATAGTTTGGTATAAAATAGAATTTGCTGTATTGATCCAAAGTAGTCAATGCTTACTACTCTTTATGGTATTGGCATTTCTGATAAAAAAAACTATCACACACATCTAAGTTATATTTTTTTATAACGTTAAAGGAAAATGGTTCCACGTAATTTGTTCAAATTACTAAAAGGTTTTCGACAGTGCCTCTGTTTTCATTCAATGTCGTTGAAAAAATAAAGAAAACCTTAGAAAAATGTTCTAATGCCGTTGTTTCATTTCCCGTTCCTGTCCAACTTTTGGTTCGTTTACCTGTCAGGGGCGCATTGAACCGAATAACCTGCAATTCGAGTAAAAAGTGATCTGAAAATTAATGGTACCTACTGTGAGGAAAAACAAAAGATAGTTTTCAACGTTTTTTTAACCTCAAGATCATTAATCTATGTAAAGTTTTTTTTAAATTGAGTACCTACACACAGAAAAGCATACTGTAGAAAAGGAATACAGGGGTACTGTTAATCTTATGTCGTCACTTCTTAGTCCCACTTTTTACAATCCAAGTGGATTAATTTTAATATTTAGGTATTACTAAGGTATTTAAATCTATTTTTGTAAAGGTCTCCTTATTTACATAATTACATCCATGTCATTGGTAAAGTTTATTATGCGCGTAATCCAAGCATTTTCCTGTTAATCTCTAGAGCTCTCGTGGCGGACTTTTAATAGCCCCTAAATACTCCTAAACGACGTAGAAGATTGAGACTTCCTTGTAATTTACTCTTCATCCCAGCCCCGAATAATATGGCCCATCGCATAGAACCTTTCGTTTAAAATTTATAAAATGCCTGCGCCACTAATTTTATCCGAAATAGTACTCGTATTTACACGCAAATACTAAAATAATGTTAAAGAATTTTATCAACAAAATATATAAGAGTTAATTCCTATAAAGAGCAAGTATTTTTTTTGGATCGGATCTAATCAATCAGTTACATGCCGGTTAACACTATTATATTTACTATGAAATACGAACACATTATCATATACTACTTCGATTCTTTTAAGATCTTACACCATGATAAAATGATTCAGGTCACGTAGGCTGGGGAAAATTCTTATCGGAATAAATCAAGCACAAAAAAACCATTGGTAAGTAGGCTCTAAATCACGGGAGATAGTGCATAGAGGCCTATTTAAATTCAAGCTAGAAGTGAGAAGGAAGGCGGCAGTGATTAATGTGGTGTTTCGGACTGTGCCACGCTGAAAGTTTAAATATGAAGTGGCGGGGTAGTATGAGGTAGTACGTAGTCACTGCTGGTGCTCGGGCCCATCTAATGAGCCGCGGCGGAACTCAGTTGCGTCCTACCACCCTCATTACGCTTCAACTTTCATATGAATATGTTTGTTTCTATTTCTTTTTATCTATTCATGCGCTACAAACTCATTTTCCGCGCAGCCTCGCCCCGATCCGGGACGTAGTTTACTTATCTATTCATTTTGCGGTTGTATTATGATTCCCATATGAGTTTTCTAGTAAAGTTTTTTTTGTTACTAAGAAAACGGAGGAAAATGTGGAGAGGTTTTTGTGTAACCGATCATAAAAAATAAGAAAAACAGTGTTTATTTTCGTAAAAGTTATTATTTAAAATTATAATAATTGACTGAATTTTCGCATTTACATTTTTTTAAAGTTTATTAATAACTAGCTGTGTCCTGCGGTTTCACCCGCGTTAAGAATTGTAACGTAATGCGTGATACCCTATATAACCTTTCTCATGAATGTAGCTATCATACATAAAAATAATTTTTCGAATCCGACTTGTAGTTCCAGACATTAGCGCGTTCAAACAAACAAACTCAGCTTCTTCAGCAAATTCAGCTTTATATAGGTATTAGTATAGAAGTATAGATAATAATAAATTAGTGTTCAACGAGAAAACCTTAGAATAAAATGTATAGATAAGCAATAATAAATCTATGCGTAGTACTGGCTTGTTACCGGAGATCAAACGCAAGATCATCCGTTTTATTGCGGAAGCCATAAATATATCAATGGTGCTTCAACCGGGATGTAATAATTTAGACTATCGAGGAGCTGTAGATGTAGGTTAGAAAGGGCGAACAAACAATTGGCCCAAATGTGTATATTTCAGCGTCTGAAACGCGCGAAGGTGCTAGACGTCTTTCTGAATAATTCACGACCGTGGAAGTGTTAAAGCGTGTGCACAAACACTGTAATATTCGTTTAATATTTATATTATTGCCATACCCGCAAAAGCAATCCCGGTAAATACAAACATTACCTTGCAAATGAGGGAAAAACAAAGTTACCAGCTAACGCACTCTCTTGATTATATCGGTTACAATAATTGTATTCAAATTAATCTTTTAAAGTTAGGTATATATATAAAAATGTTGAAAAATTTATGAATTTATTTAAAGTAGGTATTCATAAAATCTTTGGAGTTGTAGTTGAATAGTAGTTTCTAGCACAGATTACACTATCGTCAAATTTCAGATTGTAAATCGATTTCCAGATATCTGTCGGGAAACATCGGGTCAACATCGCTTTCATAAATTCTCCCAATGACATTTGGAAGCCGATAACACTTTCCAAACCAACTTAGGAGTGGCTATTTCCTTTGTTTTCATGCAACTGTGACTCTTGATCCCCTTCCGTTTTAATAAATGTGATATTTGATTTAGTTAAAATACCTATAGGTATTTCGTATAGGTATAGGTAGGTATTTAAAATAATACTCGGAATCATAAATAAATTTCTGCTTTAAGATACAATACAAATAACAAAAAATTAAATTCAAATTAATTAATATCATCAAAAAATGCATCATTTTAGATTAAAAAAAATTTTAAATGCAACGAAAAAGCTTTTTCCCTCCCACAACCTTAAGCAATACAAATGTCTGAAATAAACCATTAAAATATTCGTATTTTTTTTTTAGTATCTGTGGTAAGACAAAATGAGTCCCTTAAAATTCAGTTTCCATGTCAGTTTGATAGTTACGTGCGGGTCGCTAACCTTGGCAAATAAAGCAAGAACGCTTCCAGATACACCAACGCTGCGATAATGGCGGCTAATAGTTTGTACATAAGACTATAACATATTTTAACACATTTTATGTCCCTAAAATGGCCACCGATTTCTTCCCACAATTTTTAGTGACCTGGAACGTTTTCTAGGACACTGCACCGACGTACAAAACAAGCGTAGAAATTAGGTAACAGACATAATTACATTTTTATAAGTGCATCCTTACAATGCTTGTGAAATAACCTTATATAAATGTAAATTTTTGTTCTCAACTTTGTTCTCTCTCCTATTTAAGCTTGGACGTGGGTGTCCGTTAGTTGCACCACCACTTACCTACCATCAGGTAGCCTGCATGCTTTTTTTATTACTCATAAACGACAAATAAAGGATACGATCCATACGCGGTCATATTTCAGATATAAAAAAATTACAACATGGAACCTCCTCCTTTTTGAAGTCGACAAAATAGTAGTTTGCAATCGCACCTACCTACTTTTCTATTGCAATAATCAACCATCTTCATACGTAGTAGTAGAATGATACAGAATTCCATGTTCTATAGAATCATATAACGATTCATGATATTATGCGTGTAGTCTACCGTAGCGCCATAATTTACGAGTAGATATGTACTCCAACGCAATCAAACCCAGCACATCTCTCTATAGCTACTCGTACAACTAATATTCTGCCTCTGGATTTTAATCATAGAAATGTCCTGCTCCTACAGAAAGATAACAATCAATGTATGCTTCATTTCATATACATAGATACCGTTAGCTGTCGCAAAGTAAAATTATAAACGATTTTAAAATAAAGCACCTACTCTACTAAATTGAAAATTAATGTTGCCCTCAATCGAAAATACCAATTCATTGTTTCATACTTTTGCAATAACACCGCAATAAATAAACCACAAACCCAACATCAAAGACACACGAATTAAAAGAATAACAGACGAAACGAAGTTTGGGAAACAAAGCTAATAAAACGATAAAAAGCCGCCTAGGATTTGTTATGGACAAAAGCGAAGGACTTCATAACAATGCGACTTTGTTGCCACTTAGTCGATACTCTTGAAGGGAAACTCCCAAACTCGATTGAGCTTTGTCGCCAACTCGACAAATCAACAATAATCCATAAGTTACAAATTTGAATAGCTGCCTTCATTACTTTAGAGCCTAGAAGCATTAAAAAGTTAAAGCATTTGTTTTTTTTTTTGCGTTTATTATTGTTACATATTAGGTATATTCTGTATTTTATAATCGTAACTATATCTTAATTTGTCTATACTCATACTCTTTGAAATTTTGTAATAATCATGATGGCTGTTAGTGATGAGCGTGCCCTGGCTCGTCTTGTGTCATGTAGGTATCATGAACTGACATGAATCTAACGATAAGTCCTTTTTTTAACTACATAATAAATTGCATATCTAATAAGTTTCATTAAATTAATTAATTAAATTACGTGCGAGTGTTGTTCATTAACATAATCTTTGTCGTGACTCCGCCTTTTATATACACGTAAATTAGGTTTTTTTATCATAATTCTCACATGAAACCCCAAATCCACCATATTTCATACTTGAATCGTGATGCGTCAAAAATGTACTTAGTTATACCTATTTCGGTGGCGATTTATTACTTACCCTACACTGACAACCGGGGAATTGAATGATAGCGCGATATTTTTCTCATTCTGATCCTGATATAATTCAAATGTTATAATAAGTCTAAGAAATAAGATTGCTGCCAGTGTTCTGGGCTCCAGGCCGCAAGACGGAGTGTTGGATGACATATTTATTTTAAATATTTTTATGTAGTGTATATTTCATGTTTTATTTTTATACCTACTAAAAGCGTAGGCACTTCATTTCAAAGAGAGTACCTACCTCACTGTTTAAAAATATTACAGTACTCTACTAGTATTGTTAAATCTTCTCCGGAAAGCGTGGCAGTCACTATTTTTAATCCAGTTATTTTAAATTTTAAAACATGATGGACGGAAAATAAGTGAAACGTATTTTCAATACAACGAAACTAAAAACATTATAAGGTAACTTGATGCCCTAAAAAAGTAAGGAGGTTATTAAACTCGACAGAAATTTTCTCACAAAATAATATATTATTATCTATCTAACATTTTATTATTTGAGTCGCTTCGCGTACAATAAATTTGCGTATAAAAAGTATCCTACGAGTAAATTGGTTTAAAAGGGTACGTTTGGGTGGCCTTATAATTGGTTTACTAGAATTCAAAGTTTGGAGAGGTAGTTTAACTAATTGAGCTGTTGTTGGGCTGATAAACAACACCAGGCTCTCTTGGTTTGTTGTATAGATTAAAAGTCAGTCTAATTTAAAGTTAGTCTAAATTTCTTAGCATCAAAATCCATTGTAGATTGCACAGAAGTTTAGTTTAGAATTAGATTAAACTACACAAGTAGTTTATTTAAATATTGCTTACTTTAGTACATAGTTATACAAACATTTAATTTAGTACATAGTTATACAAACATTTAAAATTCGTGTGATATTGAAAATCGTGATTTTTTGTATACCACAGTTTATCTTTTGTAATAAATCGAACTTAAGCTTTTACTCAAGACCTTACTAACTTTACTCTAGACCGAAAAGAAACTGCTGTTTCGAAGAAGGTACTGCTATAAATAAAATTGAAGTTGTCTGGTCGTTAACGTCGAAGCTAGTTTGTCGTGGGCGAAGTACGGTAAGTGCAGTCTCGTAACTACAAGTAGTATCTTATCGCTTCGAAGATAATTACACCATGAAGAGTCCCAAACAGATATTTTAAGATTAAAGGCGTTAAGATTAAAGACGTTCTTTACTGTGGAACGAATTTTCCGAGATTGATGGCGTAATTATTATGAAGGATTTAAAGAGGATTATTAAATAAGCTTCAAGAAATTACTAAAGATTTCATAAGAGGCTAACATCTAATTTGCATAAAGCTTCATCGTACTTGATTCCTCTATTAGTATCCTTATCTTATGTTTAGTGGTAAAAAAGACGGAAAGAAAGATTATATTTCATTAACTTTATAGAAGATTCTTGCAATTCGGTGTAGCGGTGTACTTATGGAGACACTTTACGGAATTTTTGCAATCAGGTTTAAGATTAAAGGTAGTTGTTACTTTCGATTTAATAGTTGATCTTATGCGGGAACCCTTCAAATGACAACATAATGTTATTTTCAAACAATGGCATATCAAATAATTAACCTTTACAATTTTTCCTTCTTTTCAAAAATCTGTTCGAAATTTAAAAGAGGGTGATATTTACATCAAAGATTAAAATAATGTCGTCACTGAAAGGTTACCTAACAAAAACATTCCAAAGATAAAATATTATATCCGAAAATTATATCTTGATTTTTCACGTCAAAAATATTACATTAGATTACCAAATCTTAGATTAGATTTGCTGCTGCCTCCGACTGTACGGAATAAATTTCATATAGATCTCCATTTTGCGGAAATCCCAGGGCGGGACCGAAGTATTACGAGTATTTTAGTCACAGTGGCGATCATCGAAAGGAAGCATTAAGGAATGATTTCTACATAATATCTTCAATATAATATTATACACCTCTTGAAATTTGCTTTTGTAAGTGTTCTTGCAGCAAAGTTACAGATATCTTTATTTAAATAAATTTAATAATGAAATACAAATTTCTTGATATCAAAATTAAAATTATCTCCAAATACAACGCTATAAGTTAACGAGCTCAGTGAGGAAAGAAAGTCGCAGGGGTGTATAACATGTTGCACATCAAAAACTGTACGTTGATTCTCTATATATATATACGAGTATGACTCCTACATATCTCGTTATTTAAAGCATACTAGGTACATCATTTGAGTTAAGCCTACTGTCACTTAGAAGTTAAAGTTTCAGTAAGTCCCAAACTTCCAATAATGATAAAAGCCGCTGTGTAAACGGCTTAAAACTCTTCATAGTTGCTCATTCACTGTATAGTAGTCTATGCGATAATTTTTTAACGAATGTCATATTTTATCAATCGACTGTTTTTTAAAAGTTTAAATTATAATTACAAATTATAAAACTCATGAAAACCCCTTGACGGTATAAAATAATATTTAAAAAATCTTATTCGTCGTATATTTAGTGTTTCAATTTCATTTTTACTCAAAACCTACTAAGACACTAAGAATAAAATGTTAAATGTAAACACAAAATCACATAGAAACAATACACGCCTTTTTATTATACACTTAAGAGACATTCAGAACAACGCAATAGTCATAAACATAAATGAACAAAAGGCGGTCTGGTTTTAAGAAAGCGTCTTTTTTAAAAGTCAGAGTCAATTTTATAGATTACAATTGTACGAGAATCCACTACTATAGGTATTATAATGGAATTAAACTGATAGCACAAAGTGAGACCTTTATTTGATTTCTACTTGTCATTAAAACCTAAGAGTTTATATGGATAAAATGATGTGAACACTTGGAAAATATCTATATAGAATATACACAAGAGCGTCCCTCAGTTAATATACTCGTAGATAGGAAAACCGCTGATATTCGCATTTTCGCGCTTTGAGGCCAAATTTCATTTACGCTTCTGTGCTATTGAATATTTTAGCTTTAGGCTTTAACTATTAAATAAGTATTACTGTGCAACACTGGACCTCGTTACAATCATTTTAAGTATTTAAAAGTCAGATCAAAATAGGATACATAAATATGAAAGCAGATATGAAATGTTAAGTTTATCAAAAATTAATGTTGGCAACATGGACCTGCTTAATGTAACTCGTACCATAACCTCAAGTACCAACAATAAAAACATAGTTTATTATTATCACTGTCAAAAAAAATTAATAAAAAGAAAAGCTTAATCGAAACAAATGTGTCAAATCAATCACACAATCGACTGCACTGCATTCGGCGTGATCCAATACAAATACAAATATTACGCTCGACATATTGATTTCGCGTTTGTACAATGGCCGCTTGTTAAATAAGGACTATTTTACAAAACACACTTCGGTTCATTGGATGTCATTGGCCAATTTTTCAGCTCTATAAAATAAAATTGCCTTTTATTGTAGTCTGATATAAGGTATCCCTTATTATGTCTTTATACTCGTA
>DWAV01001337.1:0-13937 GCA_018231305.1 Noctuana lactifera
GAGGAAGGTTATAGGCTATCAAGCATTACGCTACTATTCTTAACGCGGGTGAAACCGCGTGGCACAGCTAGTATAGGGATAAAGATGGATTGTTCTTCAGTCGAGAGTTAATTATGTCGGTGTATGTGAATGGAAACTGCAATGGAAAGTCATAAATTATCAACTCTGGAAAAGTGTGCCACGGAAATGCATGTGATTATCAGTCATTGCGAGATTAGACTTGAACAATAAAATTGCTATTTCTGTAAGTGCTAGTAAAAAAATCAGACATTAACAATCTTTGGTCTACTGTTTATGGTATTCATTACAGCTAATAGATAAATCGATTTGTATTTGTATGCAAAATTCTATCAGTAAAAATGTTCCCACTAGCCGAAACAAATATAATGAATTTGTTTTTCAAACTTTTTCTTTGTTTCACTTTGATTTGAAGTGTCCATTGTTAATTTATTTGCCACTAAAGACTTAATTAAGTAATCTTTAGTTTTGTTTTCATGAAATAATGAATATTTTGTATAATTCATAGTTAACATAAGTAGATAGTTGTTTATATGAAATAACTAATAAGTAAGTAGGTACTTAGCTGTGGCGGTAACTAGACGTTTTAAATTGGATGAATCTGAATCCCTAAAACGGGTCAAGGATTTTGTTCAGCTGATTCGAATCGCATTTATTACGTTTGAATTCGTGTCAGCTAATCATCTAGTAAATATTCAATACTTTTGTCTTTGCAATAAAAAATTAATAATGAATAAACACAGCTAGTATTAACAGCAACTTTTAGATTGCAGTCGATTTGCAATACATTCTTATTTTACGAGAATGTACGAGTAGAAGCGGGAGTTTATTGGCTGAAATATTGAAATACCTCGCATATAATTTTTTATTATTATTTATTTAGGTACATATAAATAATGAAATAATCGAGCCCTTTATAAAAGTCAAGTCATGACAAGAGTGCTAACAGCTCAAGATCATAAGACCGCTCATAAATTCCACTACCTATACCCGGATTTCATAAACAAATAAATCTATAAAGCGGAATTTATAAACAAGCATCGAAAAAAGCTCAAAGTGCTTACTTCTACATGTACTCGTACCATTGACGACATAACAGATTATGTCCTTGCCAATAGCAAAGACAAATTAAAACTTCTTAAACTTTTATGGTTATGGACATAAAGAGTGCTTCTATAAGGAACTAAAAAACAAACATACATTATGTTATGACATTGCACAAGCCGGTGTCCTTGCCAATAGCAGTATTATTTGCACAAAATAAACACTTGTATAAAAGAGATTTTGTAGAACGATTTCATGCCATTTAAGCTATGAGTGTCAGCGATTAAATCCGAATTTTTTTTTCAAAACACAAATACGCAAACGACATTTCGTAATGATGATACGCGGTTTATGTTAAGCGCAAAATATATTGGCGTCCATTAATTTTATTTACGTTAGTAACCCATTGGATACTTCTTATGAGTGTATATTATAATGTACTAGCACGCAATGTTCCTCGTCTTTAATACCATCTTTGAAAGAAAAGGATATTATAGAATTTTTATTAGATATCAAATTAGAATTCAAGCAAATATAATATGCATCACTGAACCTCATAGAGACACTCATACCATACCATAACACCGTGCCAAATTAAAACGGTTAGGTACCATCTCTATAAGGTATTTCCTTGTATATATTTCTGTTTTATGTTGTCTGGCATCTTTAGTACTGTTTGTTGATAAAACGTAAGAAGCCAAAGACCGATTCCAAAACTTATCTTGTGTTACTTTCTGATAAGAATGATTAATTTAATTTACACTTGCTGATATGTCACTATCTCTGGTGTGAAATAAATATTTCTAGCATTTTTCAGATTACTGATCTTCACAAAACAAGCGCCTACCTTTTTTGCAAGCTTTTATTTTGATGATGCCCTCTAAACGACAGCCAACTTTATTTATTTTTTAATATTTTTACAGCCACTTTTTATATTAAATGTGTATTTGCTTGAAATGCAATGACTTTCCGTGTTTCGTCTTCTTCTCGTGTTTCCGCCTAAGTCAACTGAAATCTTTACGGCACGTATATGTAGGTAAAGTTACTCCTACGTATTATGTGTTTACTGCGAATAGTTACAAGTTACAAACACAACAACGTACTATATGAAGCAGTTTCTCGAATGTACAACAACAATGAAAGATAATAAACCTCTCAACGTCAAATCAAAGTCAAACGTTTATGGGTACAAACTCTATCTAAAAAAAATTTTTTTGTTTATATTTGTAAAAAGTAAACGATACATAATAAATTGATTTTTAACAAGAATATATATAACAAAAAAACCACAGAAACTATTCTGCACCGGAACACATCACAAAACATCTCTTCGCCAACCTCAAAAAAGGAAACGATTCGTAGTTTCTCATTCATCGAAATCTTCTCTTTAATTTTTTGCAAACTATTTTACGTTAGCACAAAGCAATCATCTCTGCCAACGCTTAGCACAAAACGATCGCAACGTTTCAATTGAAACATCTAGCCATTCAGTGAATAATTAGTCGCGTATCGTCCGCAATCTGCACCCAGACGCTCCTTTTGTAAACATCGGCACAATGGGCGAACGCGTAACTAACCGAAAGCTGTTCAACTACAATGGAAAGTTGCGTTCGCGGGTTACGTAAATAGTTGAGCGGTTAAAATAAACACGCTCTTAAACAGTTTTATTTTTCAATATAATAGATACCAATATCGCTTGTTTTATTGACGTCATCACAGGTACTAATGATGCGTTCTATAAAGGCAACAATTACTTTAGTGGAAGATTTATCGTATCACAAGTTTTCCGCGTCAAAGACAATTGAGGAAAACAATCATAATCGAGAGGGATCATTTGATATTAATGCACGTGGATCTCGCAAACGTGGCATAGAAATGAAACAAAACATTACAGGACATGATGGTTTTTATTGTACAAAAATAGTGTGCAAGCGAGTAACTCGTGCCTCACGACGTACACAAACAAAATTATTAAACCTATATAATTTTATGTATAAAATGCATTCACTCAGAAAGTTAGACATAGCCTATTTGTTTACAATTATAGTGAGGTGTATCGTTGAGTTTCACAACTACAAATGGAGCCCGCCCTTTCTCAATACCACCATTGCCAAGCTCGGCGTTTCAGAGGCTTTGATTAAAATTATGTTCCACACCTTTTCCTGCCACAACATTTTCAACTCTATCTTGTAAGTAAGGAACTAAGTTCGCCAAGATTTACAATCTTATGCTCAATAATAAATTATGGAATAAATTATGGGCTTATCTGAATCGTAAAGCATCGCATTCTTCGAAAAAAAAATAGAGAACATAAATAAACAGTGAAGGAGCCAACACCCAAAATATGACCGGTTCGGATTGTGATTGTGAAGCAGCGATAACAACGCAATCGAGACGGTCCTACTAACCTGCATTGAAGGTAGAATTTTAAATAGATAAGAGGCTCTAATAACTCCTCGTCTACGTCGAGCCTATCGTAGAGAAAAAAAAGCAAGATCCAATTTATCACGCCGTCCCACGCACGCGCCATGCAATATAAGAAAACACAACATAAACATAAAATTATAGAATCTATAAAACGGCCCATGGAGTGTAAAACCCAACGATAGCGACGGGTGTACCGTACGTACAAATACATGAATAACTTAGTTATATTCACATTATCTACATTACGGAACTTTATCTGGCATTATCCCTCAACATTTGGACCCCTGCTTAAATAAAAGAGGAAATTACAAGAAAGCAACTAGAACAAGTAAAACTAATCATTAATTCGCCGTTCATTATTCACATCATTGCAACGATTCATCGTTGCAACTGAGTTTTATGGTATACCTAACATCTCACGTACTCTTCTCATAATGCTAACGGGTAACGCAAAACATATTTGTGTTTCTGTGGTAATTACATACATACACATTAAAAATAACAATATTACTTATGGCATTTTCAGTTCCGGTAACCTTAAACAAGCGGCGACATACTCTACGAATAAATAACAGGCGTGTAACGTGAAAGTTAATTAACAGTAATCATTAGAATGGCTTGGTAGCAGTTAAAAATCTTATCCAGGACAGTTTTACTCCAACGTGTCAAAGAAAAGGAGTCCATACGGATCTTCTAGTTATATGCGAACTATGTAAATTCAGGTTAGAGCCATCAGCGGACACCTAATGAAGTGAATGACCTACGCTTGTTCAACAAACACAGATAAGATTAAACCTCTATCGTAGCCAGTTATCAACACTGCACCTTTTATGTAACGATAGCTAGGGTATACGATGTTTAACAAAGGGCTACATTTTAAGGTACGGTGTTAATAGAAGAACGGTATAAAACTAACTTAGGGCAAAATATTTATGCTCTTGGCTCGCCTTTCGGCTGTATTTCATTTTACAGCCGAGATCAGAAATAATTTTATTAAAGACAAAGAATTATAACATGACATATTATTAATTTTCTGAATGATTGATAAAAAAGTTACACGTGGAACGAATCTTAACATTCGATACAGTCATAAAGTCAGTTACTTTTTCTTTTTCACATGAAAAATCCATAATTTTGTAACCTTCATTACTAGCTAGCAACAAAATAAAAAAAATGGAACAATGTTACAAATTACTTTAATACGACACCGACGGCGGTCCAGCGTTCATAAAAAAAGACGTTTAAGGTAAAAGTGAGCCAAGAGCCATTAGGAGTGAATACAAAAAAAAAGTCATTAGCACTATGAACCGGTGCGCACGAGGCGCCACCCGGAACGAGTGGCGCGGTGAAAACCGCGGGAAACCGCAACGTTGAGCGCACCGCCGCACTCGCAGAACCGTGTCAGTAGTGTGAAACGCTAATTGCGCACGAGTTAGGGCAGCAGATACACCGCCGCAGGTAATCGCGGCCCGGATCACTCTAACCACCACCATCGTGTGCCTATTCCTTTACAACCATCATTAAATGCCAACAATAGTTCTCTTCATATTCTACACGTACTCTTATAGACCATTACGCGCTAGACGCTGTGAGATTTAAACGGCGAATCATAATATTTAAAAACGACCAGACAAAGCTCCATTTCAGCTTCCTAAGCTAGTGTTAACAATAAATTAATTATAGAATCTACAGGAAACCGATTCGGAGATCTCAAAATTTTTGGATCGCTATGAGACGCTCCGTGCATGCCTCGCTGTGACGATTTGAGTCCAGCTCAAATGGCGAGCGTGAGCTCCGTGGACTGATTAACGACACACGCATCCAATTAGGATAAACCGTAAATTCAATCACAAGGGCCTTAGGCAGTAACTAAGGCTAAATCACAAACGTTGCGTGAGGTCTCGCCGGCTTTGAGCGCAGACGAGCACCCCGATTCCACTCCACTTTTTTTGTCATCAGTATTAACACATGACACGAATTTGTCACCAATCACTGCACTGTTTGCTTTTAAATCGTAATTGGCGATTGTACATCTGTTCACGGCACTTTCACTTTTTACGTCGAAGAATGAGCGGCGGTCATAGTTCGCAGATGGAGGCGAGGTCGAAAATAATTTTATTTCCAGGTCGCGATGACCATTCATTGATGTAACAATTTCGGATGATATTTCCAAAGCCAGTGGCGAACGGGGCTCCGAGGAGTTTGCTCGTTTCGTAGGGAACAATGAATATAAATTGGGGGATGAAAATGTGTCACTGGCGGTCTCATCACGCCTTTGTGGCACACGAGATGAAGGGTCACTCCAGCTACGTCGCAATGTCGTATCAACACCTCGTCTGCCAAGAGATCCAACAACTTTCATTGAATCCTCTAATTTTGTAGGAGCGAAATCAACACTAGAATTCTCATCAAGCAAGTCTGCAATTGAATCGGCATCCCATATTTGTCCCACTGGATCACAGTAACGGCACTGACATGAACTGACGGCTGATTCAGATGGTGACGCTGCCTCAGCCAGTCCAAATCTAGTAGCTTCAAAGGCCTCGCCTAAGGCATTTACTCTATAGGCTTCTGGCGTTGGATCCGGGTAGTCTAATAATTTCAAGTCTAAACGATATGGCAATGGAATCTCCCGACAAAAAGTATCCTCGTAAATTCCGCGCTGCATCGACCCTATATTTGAAACTACACAGTGGTCGACTTCACCAAGATCTAGTCCAGCAGAAGTTAAATCATGTGGGACGATATTGTTAGGCTTTCTATCCTTTTTGCGCCTTTTACGAGGTTTTATAATTCTCGGTAACATTGTTTCCGAATTTGTAGAGCCTGAACTTTCATCACTGGCAACGCTTACTGCATCAGTGTTGTTATTATTGTTGTTGTTACGGCCGTTTCGCGTAGTTCGCGCTTGTTGCTGTTGATTTCGCGTCCTGGCAACTTCAGGAGCCTCGCACCTGTCCCTCGTCACTTGATCATGTCCGGGAGGTCGGTGGTTTCGTTGTTCTGGTACGGTGGTAAATTTTCGCCGATCGTGTCGATTCTGAATGATGAGAGGAGCACCCTGAGCTTGCATCACCAGCTTAGAAACGGGCGTCTGCCTTGGCGGTGGTGTTCTTCCCGTCATAGAAATTAACGGCGCTCCAAGCCATGCATTAGGATGTGGAACACCATAGGGCGGGTAATATGGAGGTGGATATCCCGGAGCCGTGGTCGCGTACTGAGGGCGAGGGGGTTCGCGGCGCCCGAGGGCGGCGCGCTCGCCCGGACTCATTTCGTCGATGGGGTCGTTTAACCCATATTCGAAAAAGTTACGTTCACTGTCACGGTAAAAGTCCGAGTTGCGACGCGATGTCGTAATCGTAGACTAACATCGGAGGCGCGGCCAAAGTGATCGCGTGCGTGCGCCGCGGCAGTCGGCAGAGGACTGGAGTGAATGAGCGCGAGCGGGCCGCGGCCGCGATTGCCGAGTGGGAGTGCCGCTGCGGCGCACCGCGCGACTATCACCGCCGTCGATGCACCGGAAAGCTTTACAACCCTAATCGCTCCGCAATTAAAACGTTGTTTACTTTCCTGGCGGCTTAAAAAATATACGCTATGCTCGCCAGAATTAAAACCCGGTTGTCTGGAAGATAACCTTTGTTTGATCAGCGCTAGTAGATTTCATATCTACTAGGATGTTGGAATGTAAGCAAACGTACCATAATATATGAATTATTTGTAATGTGTTGATTTAACTTTTTATATCATTCCTTATTATTTTGTTACTGCAGTAATTATAATAATGATTATATTATCATTATTATTAAAGAATAGTTAAACAGTAATTAGATACAATTAAAATTGACTAGGAGAGAATGCCATTTGGCTTTATGTTAAACCTTTGTTAACCCTTAGATTAAGATAAAGAAATGACTTACCAAACATGCATCGAAGAGTACAATTGAATAACTTACCTGGAAAAAATAATAATGTTACGTTAACATAATCATCAATAAACATATTGCAATAAACACGGAAACGTGAGGGCTCCCCAAACAGCTGTTGAATAAACTGTAACGCAGATGGTTCGTGAGTAATAAAATACCTATTTATGGGGTCGTAAATCGTTTCCGAAACCACATCGAGCTACCTACGCCCTTTTAGTAAGAAGTAGTGTAAATATAAAATGCCAACACTGAGAACTTTGGGTTTAGTAAATAAAACCAGATAAATGGTTTAATACCTATAAATTAAATATTAAATAGGTACGCGATGTGAAAAATTTACATCGTTGTTATGAATATCGTCAACATGGAGTGTAAGATTTGGCATAATAAAAAATTATATGGAGCTAAAATTTACTTGGTCCTAAAGTGTTTTTTAATTGAAGTACATATTTAAATAAAACTTTTTATTGTGTAATGTTTAATATTATTGAATAACATTAATGGTTACTTTGAATGTCAACTGTCCAAAAGCCTTATGAATTGCTATCGTGAGCTAACACCTCAGCATTACTAATTAATCTTCAGTTGTTTCATAAATAAATTCACACAAGTCACCTTCCCGTGATGTTCGGTGCGACCTTTGCCTGTTCGCGCCCACAGGGACGGGTGAAAGTGAACTTGATGAGTCACAAGTCTCTTTCGATAATCGTCGAGTTTGTTGTTTTTGGCATTATCCTTGACGATACCTATTAATTTCATAACTGCTTTTTATAATCATAATTATTTCCGTTAATATGTCTTTGTCTCGATAGAAACACGACGAGAGGACACTAGCCCAGCTAAGTAATTGAAAGAACGATCAAACATAACTTTTAACATTTCTCATTACTCGTTTCGTATTACAATTTAAAGCGAATTTAATTAGTGTATTCATGATTCAACATATACGAGTATGTATGGTCCTTTAGAATATGCATAATAACATCTCGTTTCTATCGTTAGAAAGATCAAACTTTCTTCGAGCGACGCTTTTATCGAAAGCTATGCCACTTAGTATAAAAGCAATTTTTTTTTAATCTAAATACATTGAAGTTCTTTTTTATTTCTTTTACTTTGATAATAACTTCGTTTGAATTGTTGATACACAGAGATTAAAAACTAAAAAACTTCTACTTTGCTTTCATGTGTGATTTACCCACTTGCAATTGAATTGCTCCGTAAATTTCTTCAACATTTTTGTTAAATGACCAAATAAATAACGCAATGGTGTTTATAACCTAAATAAACATTTATAATAATTTATATGCCGATTAAGAACAAAAATAAATACCTACGCAATAATTTTATTAGGTATCTGAGGTCGACATAAATTATGAGATTTTCAGTTAAAAATTAAGATCGTAGTGTCATTTTTAAATATTTTGAGCAGTTGGTTGGTGCCATGGACACACAAAGAAAATTATACACCCAGACCGGGAACGGAAATCTAGATTCAGAATTTTAAAAATTTTTGACTCCGAAGTTTGACCTAAATCGCACTCGTGAAAAGTATATAATAGAACGGGTCAAGGATGGTGCACGGTTGCCAAGAAAGTGGCTATTAACTCTCGCCTTGAAGATAGTAAGGTTATAAAGAGCTTGGATGTCTGAAGAGAATTTGATCATGATTGCAGCAACGAAGGACAAGATTACATCACTGAACACATTATCGAACGAGATCATACAAATGTTCTCGAAGAAGAGGATAAAACCATAATTCGATTAACACCTTCACTTGAGTCTTAAAGAGGTACCTACAGTGATGTATGCTAATGACTATAACGATTCTGATCGCAGGAAATGTAAATAACTAAGGTCTCTTTCGCAAGCATAGTGATCTCATCGATCTGCTTAGCCATGGCCTGGTTGAATATGTCTTTGGGTTCAAATATTTATGTATCCCTTTAGTTAATTTGTGCTTGATACATTCTTCATGCTACTGGGTGGTCTTGGTACGGAAATGAACGTCTAAATTTACGCTCCACTACATTCCACTATGAATCAGCAAGCAAAAACGTATCTCATGGCTGCTGCACTAATTCAGGCAGCTTAGTATCGTATCCAGTTGCAAAGTGCAATGCTCTCACTTTCACTGCCATTTCCAACCGAAGTCAAGCTACTTTGTAGCTTACTGAATCCCAATTTGTTGTTCACTTGTGCAGGCTAATGTCACCCTTACGTCTGAACGGAATCAAAGACGGTTGCAGCAACTTGGCATAGCGTGGGTTAACTAACACCGCGTATCACAAGAAAGCGATCAGCCGTTTCGTCGACCTTTGCCAAGCGTCGCGTGCTCGAACCAAATTAATTCTGTATCCACTCTCGCTCTCGCACAGATGCGTTGCGACGCGGGAGTTTATTGCGAGTTATGACGGTTATTACAGGCAGACTGATTATTACCGATTCATGTTAGGTGAAAGTTACGAGGGGAACTATCCCGACGTTTATGGGCTACCTAGTATTGCGTAAGCCGTGAGCAACATTATACGTCGTTAATCTTCGTGAGCGGAGGTTACGTGCGACCTGCGTGGCGCCGAAGAAAACAAATAAATGCGCTATTCCAATGAATGTCTTTCTTTATTTATTACGTTCGTATATACGAATACCTACTACACTTAAGGGAACAATGAAGAGGTCATGCCCAAATTAAATAAAACGGAACGGAACGCTTCAGTGTTTCATGAATTTCCTTAAAATACATTGTTATTGTGAAACTCGTGTAACTGAAATAGATTTACTTAATGTTAACAAATTTATTTTATACCGGAAAAGTATACCTACCAAACCAAGCAACTTTAGTGAACTTCGTGTCATTCGTTTTTGAATTACGTAAGCGCCTTTTAAAATTAAAGCACCAATCTGTTCCGGTTGTGCAGTTTCAGTAATTTGGCTTAACTTATACGTCTTTTTGCCCGGTCTGGCGTTTGGGGATTTCTCTTTGTTTACGTAACGGATAAACTTTCAATGGCGCTATTACGTTCAATTTATAGTTCGACCAACCTTCATCATTTGTGATATTGTATATTGAAAAGAACTTTTTTTTTGCATATTTCTATATTAGTTTGTACCTAATTTAAGTTATTCTATGCTAAATCAACAACAGCTAATCGCAATCATGCTACTTGAGTATTTTATAAGTATCTTAAATTAACTGTCCCAAGCATGTTACGAACTATAATCTCCAATTTGCATAAAAGCAATGAAACTTAACATGATTTACAGGCGAACAATCTTCTAAGTACACACAAAGCATCCGGGGATGCGTTGCAGCATCTTAATAACGAGCACGTACGGCAGGGTTTCCATTACGATCCCTTGATAGATATAATCGAAAGACCTTATATGGAAGAACACCGCTCCGAGCTTGGTGTTACAAGATCCTGTGGGCGGTTGCGTAAGATGATAAGCTAGTACCATTTGGGCGATTTTCGTAAGCGAAATCGGTTATTACCCGCTATTCAGTAGCTGTGGACGATCGCTTTGTGCAAATCGAGCAATGGAACCAATTCCATGATAGTGTTACGAAATACAAAGCTAATGCGGGTTACGCAAGGACATAGCCTAATCCAATTCGTTTGAAAAGGTTGACGGGAGTTCGCAATACAAAATTGATAACAATCACGCATATTATAAAGTACCTACTCCATTTTGTAACTGGATTAAGTATTTCTTTTAATAGAGTGAATGTTACGGAAATTTTCTTTGGACCAAATCGTAGATAAGAATGTTCATAGAAAAGTAGTGCCTGCACATACTTAGTAATACTTTAAGAAAAATTCTAAAAGCTGTTTCAATAATGATTTGGTTTTCAAGATGTTTTTATCTTTATTTAGTTACAATCTTAAATCTAATTCAAATTTAAAACATTTAAAACTGCTTGCTAATCTCAAAAATTGCAATCGATAGTTCGATTTCTTTGAAAATTGCTATAGCGCATAGATTGAAGGTAATTTATGTCCCGTTGTTTCTGTTTCAAAGATATAAAAACATTTCCTCCGCTGTGGAAACTCGCTAAACATTCTTATTTGCATATTTATTAGTGCTGTTAACGCACTCTACTTTCCATTTCCATTCCCTCTCTACCTTCTCACCGATAGCGAGTGACGAGAAATGGTGAAAACAGAAACGAGATGTTTAATGAACAAATAATTATAGTTTCTGATTTCCTTGACTATTATTTTGCATGCAATTTAATTAAAAACTTTTTTGTCTCTTTTTCTTTTATTTTTTTGTTAAAAATAATAAATGAAAGTGTAGACAACACTTCTTTAAGGGCTTGTTGTATTAATTAATGACATAAATTATTATGAAAATTTTACTATATTTTAGTATGTTCGTCTTTAACAAGGTATTGTGTTCGTCACTTTCCTTCTTCCCAACTTTATTTCCATACGAGTTACTTAAATATTTCAATTATTTATTTTTGCTTCACAATGTCATCGGTTCTCGCTTTCAGTAAATCTAGTCTCTTATACACTAAGAACTGACTGAGTTAAAACAGCAGCAATATCGCATTTACAATCATTGAGTAATGCAATTTCTCTATACAAATGTGTTTATTTACTATTGGAAGTGCTTGTTTTGACTTTCATGTTATTTTCATGTGGACGGTAGTTTCGCGTGGTGAATGTTTTGCGGTCAAGATAAGTAAATGTAAACATCTTCAGAACCGATTGTTTTCACACCGTTTGAGTACCTACTCTCAGTGACAGAGGTGATGATAAGTGAGAAATGAATCTTATAGGTACCTAAAAGCATATTAAAATGAAATAAAATATGATTTCTCCATCAATAGTTACTATGTCATTGACAGACCTTTTCTTTAATATGGAGGACAGTAGACATGGATTTTTTGATTTTTTGCTATTTTATATCCCGTTATATTTACTAAACTGCAAAAAAGTCGCAATTTCATAAAAAATAATCACATTTGGACATCCAATCTAATTTGTAGTCTAATTAAATGGACTCTAATTAAATAATACCTATGTTTGGAAAAGTAGAAACATCCGCTACTATCATAATTTAAATCTGGCGAGACAAAAAGGTTTTTCCACAAAACTGCTATTTAAACGTAACAATTCTCGAAAAACAAAAACCACGGAAGTAAAAAGACTTACGATATGCAAGCAATGTTATCTCAAGACAACTGATGATAATATGCAATCATAAGAAAAACATTAAAATATTGGTATAAATAAAACTAAAGCGCGCATTAGTGGTTACAGCGAACGTGTCGGATGGAGAGTTAACGCGATTTTGATTGGCGCCGTTTCCAGTTCACTTTCTCCGACCTGACAAGCAATCGCAACCGAGTCTAACCCAACATAAACTTACCTCACATTACATAACATTACAGTACAGAAGTTACAGAGTATCCGGATTTCGAATGTGTTTAAAAAGTAAACAGATCTGAACAAACTTTTGTACAAAAGGTCTAGTAGAGGAAACTGAGTAACCTCACCTTCTTAAGAAGTTAAAAAAACCCAGGCATAAAACTAAAAGGTACGAAATAATACTAAGTAGACCTTATATAATTAGTAGACGTTATTACATTAGTAACAGTTCCATCAGTAG
Source organism: Noctuana lactifera (assembly GCA_018231305.1). NCBI lineage: Eukaryota > Metazoa > Arthropoda > Insecta > Lepidoptera > Hesperiidae > Noctuana > Noctuana lactifera. The sequence goes on from DWAV01001337.1 coordinate 13,032, forward strand.
TAACAGTTTTATCCATACCTTATTGCATCGAGGGATCGCTAAAGTTATTATTATCATTCATCACAATATTACTACTAATTTTAAATTATAATTCGACCGATAACAGTCGTTAAACTTGGTCGGTGGAGGCTTTCCTAAAACGTACTAAACTCTCAGATGACGTACCAGAAATCAACTAAGAAGTTAATTAGAGAAAGACTTGAGTAAACAATTTTATTTCTTCAAATTCATTACTATTGCATTGAGGTCTCCGTGTCAGTCCACGTAAACGCCACTCAATACGACTGATTCTAAACAAAAATATTCAAGGGCCGACCTTAATATTCTACTTGTTCAAACTTTCACCCGTATAAAGACCCTTAATGATGTTGAAACGTCCGAGTTTTATGACAACTTTGATTTTAATAACTTTCCCATGAATAATAAAAACTTGAGCGTTTGTGATGCTCAATGAATTATGAAAATAACGGTTCCTACGGGCAAGAAAGGAAGAAATCGTTTATTTAAGCCTTTAAAGAATTACAATTATGATAGGAAATGCTGTAATAAATTGACAAAAAAGAATCGCACTCAGCCTCTATCGAGGATATAACTACAGTCACTGATTTTCAGTGCGCCCTACGTGAGGCGCGTTATTCGATCAAAAGCTAAATACATAAATATTATTTGTTTAGTATATTTTCAATCAAGAACAAAATAAAAGGAAAAATGTAGCTGATTTATATGTTAAGTATTACACTGAACAGTCAACTATGAGTTTCTAAGTAGAAATCGGTGAAAGTGTTATCGGAACGGATGTTGCACAAGTCCTACCTCAACCGAAATTACGTTGTGTTTCGTAATACCTTATGAATCACACGAGATCCGGATACACGAGGGAAGAGGATATTATTGTTGCAAATTTAA
>DWAV01001338.1:0-13935 GCA_018231305.1 Noctuana lactifera
CAGCAGTTTTTGCGTGAAAGAGTAACAAACAAACAAACAAACTTACAAACTTTCGCATTTATAATATTAGTAGGATTAGTAGGATAGTAGGATATGTATAAACGTTCACAGTTTTGCTGTAGTGTATTTAGTATCAGCATTGCACCCGTGCGAAGCCGTGGCGGGTCGCTAGTCGCTAGTAATATATAGGTACCTATAATTGAGGTACGTGTTACTGGGTACTTTAGTAAACTAAGATCGGTAGGTAAGATACTTTACTAACTTATATCATTGTACTCATATTGTACGTGTCATAAGCCACAGGAATGAATAGTACCTTGTTCTATTTAACTAGTAGTATTGTCATTCTCAAATCTAAAACCAAAGTAGGTATAGGGTACCTTTACATATCTAACATCGAAATAATGCAGTAGCCCTTGGTGTTTCTTTAATAAACATATACCTAGGTACCTACTTCAAATTCATATGCGATGACATTTCTTATTTGGTATTCTAACTAATGTGCAAAATCATTTCAAGTAAAATATTTCGTAGGCTCATAAAACTTTCACGGTTAAAAAATTGGCTATGAAATTTCATATAGTTAGAACCTACCCTAGTTTAATTACCTAGTACCTAGGTATATAAAAATAAGACAGACCGATTGTCCTATAAAAATAAGCCATAAAAGTAGGTAGGTACCATTCTTTTACTTTATTCTCGTAAAGCAGAAAAATAGTAACGATCTCTTATTGCAACCAAACTTAACCAAAGGTACCTACAAGACTTTTACAAAATGAGGTCGTGGCGTGGCGTGGCGTTACCACGCTGCGCAACGCGCTTGAATTTTTTTTGTTAAAATATCTAACTATATAAAATAGGAGTATGGATGTATTCTGTCTCTTTTTAACGTATACCCATGGTAGCGGTTAGGAAAGAGACAGCAAATGTGTTCCTATCTAAGTCTTAGGTCGGTTGATTTCCAGTGATCCTCAACTGAATGCTTTTTTAAATTAAGGTAAGGTAATTTTATTATCAAAATATATAATCTAAGTTTGAACTCTGTATTAAATGGAATAAAAACGTTAATTTGTGCCAGTATGCGTGCACTTCTTATAATTTTATGACTTACGAGTATTTCTACCAGTGATCCGTCTTGAGGGAATAGGCCATCGATCTCCGGTTTGTGCTGGATTGATGTTTTTATTTACTTTCAGAGTGCCGATTTACAATTAATCTCTCTTTAACCTGACGACGGAATATCTATGTCCATAAGATAATTATGTCCTATAGATAGACATGTAGGTCTGTCTACTTACTTACAAACTTCTTTGAGGTTTTACTAAGCTATGAGGTTGAGTACCGCTGGCCTAGACGGGTCGATGAGCTCGATCTTCTCCATGTAAACGATATATTATGTAGGAAGTATCGATTAATATTTCAACTGAAATAATGCATTTTAGGAGGTAGCGTTATAAATATTTATTATTTACTTTCCTACTGCAAGAATCCTATCTATCCTCATTCTGTACAAAAATGCATAGGTACCTAGTAAGTACAGAATGTACTAATCAGAATCAATCTATTTACCTACCTACCTACATCTTAATCAAAAATAAACTATTTGCTTACATTATATTATTACTAATAGGTAGGTACTCGGTACATATAATTAAGGTATCTTTGTACCTACCTAACGCTGAGGGCCTTTTTTATATGTACCAATAGATATCTATGTACCTAGGTATCCTTCCTACGTCTTGACTCGTATTTTGCTTACCCAAGAAGTTAGGAAAAAGGTATTTTAAAACCTTGTTACAAATATAGGTAGGTACCCAATTAAGTAGTTTTCATAAGAAATACCTACTCTTGTTAACTATATCCAACAACTCGTTAACTATACATTGGCCTACTAAATAACGAAGCTTGCGACGAGACACCTATAACTATATATAGAAAATACTACGTATACCTACTTACATCAGATATCTGGAGGTAAGTAGGTAGCTAGGTAGGTACATACAGCAGATGACGACATGGCACAAAAACAAAATGGCCGCTGTAATAACAAAATTGTTGATAAAATATTATACTATGTATTCTTTGGTTAGAAATTAGAATAGATGTCCTTGTTCAATCAAATCTTCGAATTTGTATATTTTTACTGTGAAACACTTTTCATATCATAATTTAGTTTCTGAAAAATACATATAAATATTTTATTTCAACCTAAATAATTATGTTATGTAATTGAATTAGCATGTCAAATTAAATAATCCAGTTATTATTATTTTTTACTTATTTGGTTCAATTATGTTATGACCTACTTTCTACTAACAATTAATTATAATGAAAAGGTTATGAAAGCAATATAAAAGCAAATTTTAGATATTATTTATTTCAGGAAAATAAAAGGGACATTGACAATCACCTGTAGGAAATCGAGCAACAATTTCTGAAAAAGCATTCATAAGATAAAAGAAGGCAATTTATCTAATCAGACACTTAATTTAACAAGATTCCTCTGCCATCAGTAGTGTTCATCATCAGTTAATGCGCAATTAAATACAATGGTCTTTTATTAAATAAAAAAATATGTCATCCTCAGTTCTATAAGTACGTTAACAATTTAGTAAACTATTACCAAATTAACACGTCAGTCATCCTGAGATCAGTATTAAATAAAACTGATGTGTTACATAACTTTGTATCCAAAAACACGCGTGTTCTTGGCGGGTGGTGCGTAATGTGTTCGTTTTCAAATTCTAGCTCTAACTTACTCTAAAATATTTAACTTACTTAATACCTTATGTGTTTGTATTAAATTTATTATACATTAACAATGTCTACCTGTTTCATTTATACAAACATATTCATTTAACTCCAGTACAATCTTCAAGAACCCATTATTTTTATAGGCAGACATTCAATCTGTTTCAGTTCTAGAAAGTGTGTTATTTACTCAAAAATTAATAAATTAATATTATCCATGAACATGACTAACGCCTAGGTGTCGCATCTGTTTACTTCAACTATCTATTGTGTAGTGACAATACAGATCTTTAATTAAATATTAATAACAATTTAACATTCTTTTGTGACTTACAAAAAATATCAGGACAGCACACAATTTATAAATAGAGTAGTAGTGATATTAACATCATGTAAATCACATTACAGTTACATGTTTTTGAATATCTATGTGGCAAATTTATACACTGAAAAATTTACAACTTATTCTATGTTATTTATGTAGATAGTGTAATTGGTTTGTTTCATTCAATAAAAATAACATTCACACTTAGTATTAAAATTACCTAATCTGTCACTATATCTCTGCTTCTCACCATTTATCTCTTTTAAATAAGAATGATATAATGTAGCTTAGGGTTATTTACACAATACTGCTTTAACTGCGGAAGTGTAAATTGGGCTGGGTATATAATGGTATCAGCTGCTCATACAGCTTTCACACCCAAAATATTGACGCTATTTGCCTTTAGCAGTAATTGTCACTGTCGACTTTGTAGGCTGGGGTATAATAGTGATCTCATCACTAATTTTTAAAGGCTTGAGCAAGGAGTCACCATCATTAGGCTTAGAGGTACTAGTCTTATTTTTATCCATAACACGTTTGGCAACAACACTGTGTGCAGAGTAAACATGATTTTCAAATTGTTTGTACATCCCAAATGTAGCAGTGCATACAGTACACTTGTATGACAAGTGTGCTGGCTTCAGAGTCATGTTGTGGTCTCTAGATACATGGTTCAACAACTTCCACTGATACACTCTGCCACAAACAGGGCACCTGCCTGCATCCTTTCCCTTGTTTGCAGCTTCCTGCATCGAGCTAGTCACTAGACCATGAGAACCCAATAAGTGTCTTTCAAGACCCTGATCCGTAAAGAATCTGAACTGACATTTCTGACAGTTAAGAGGAGGCCTGTTATATATCATTTTTGGATGAATCTTAACTTTGTGTATCCACTGCATGTGGTTTCTTAACTGTTCCAAGTCTTTTATGTATCCATCACAGATTTCACAAATAACAAATGAAGCCTTTGAATTTTGGGAAGTTTGAGATGATGATGGTTGCGGTGCTCGAGGTAGAGGGGTAATCGAAATCTTAGGTGTAGCTGATGCATGATTGTTAGCCTGATTGTTTTGAATAATGGAATAATTAGAAATTGTGGCCCCAGTTGGGGGAGGATTATTGTGCATCATCATAACACCACTGCGCATAATAGGCACTCCAGATACAGGAGCCCTCGCGGGAGTTGTCATTGGAGGACGGCCACGTGGCCTTCCAAGCATAGGGCCACCAGGCATCATAGAGCTAGTGACACTTAGAGGGGGCCTTCCCAGGTTACTGATACCCACTTGTGAGCGACTGAAACTAGGTGGATATGTTCCTATCGCATTATTTCGCGCCCTCGTCAATTTTGGTATCTTTGCTGGAGGTTCCCATTCTAAAGGTGGACCCAAATTAAAATCTGGCTTAAACTTTTTAGCACAAGCTATCAAATGTCGCGCCAGTTTTGTTTTACTGTTATCTTCAAAGTGGCAGTTAGGGCATTGCTGGTAAGCTGGTGCTCTTTCCAATCTTCCTCTAATATTATGTTCAGCTTCCATGTGGAATAGAATATCATGAGGGCTGCGTATCTCAAAAGAGCATGTGTTACATTTGTAAATATTATTTTTCATATGAGGAGCTTCTAAATGGTGAGCCATTACTAACAATGATTCTGATATGAAACTACAAAACTGACATCTCTTTTGCTGCAAAGCATATGGAGCATTGGTTCTCTTACTAAATTCTAAATTCTGAGTGAGTGACACAATAGCAGTTTCTGTAGCTTTAGTACTGCGGCCAGATTTCTTCTCCTTGTACAATTTACGGTTCTGCTGTTTTAACAAATCTGTTTGCACATACTCTTGCACCAAGTTAAGGCCAATGTTTATAAAAAACTGGCCTAATGAACAGTCAAAATAACTATCTGTCTTACCACCAACACTTTTTGTTAGTTGTGTAGTAGGATCCCTTATTGTGTCAATGGTATCATCTTTATCTTTAATTATAACAGTATCCTCATCACTACCTGCTTCATCTTCTGTTTCACTTGAGGACTCCCCATCCCAGGAGTCATCGTCTTCTTCATTCCGTTTTCTACGCTTTTGCTTTTTTTCTGCCTTCCTTTCCTTTTCTTCTTCTACAGGTTTCTCATCATTCTGCTCTTCTTCTTCCACCTCCTCACCCCTTTCTATTTTTTCCCTTCTTTCTTTCTCTTTTCTTTCCTTTTCAGCAGTCTCTTTTGCCAAACGCTCCTGATCTTCTTTCAGTTTGAGTTCCTCCAATTCCTTGCCTAATTTATCAACAAACTCCCTAAATGGTTTAAGTGATGGTTTCTCATATACATATGGTACTATAAAAGAAGGAGCTTCTACAACAAACATGTCATCAGTCAGGGAGGGTAATATATTAGGCACTGGGGCTGGAGTGCTCTTTGGTGTGCTAGAGCTGGCTTTCACTGGGGTAATGGTTGTTCCTCGAGCAGCTATGCTCTGACAAAGATTGCGTGCTTCTATTGCACTAGTTGTGTTGGACTTATTCTGTATTGGAGTAGGTCCTTTCCCAGATAAAATTGAATTAGTATCAATGATGACCACAGTAGGTTCCTTGTTGTGATCATTGTCATTTGATGCAGCCTGCTTGGCTGCCAGCTCTGCCAGTCCTTTCGTATCATTTATAACTATAGGCTTAGCCTTATTTGTAGGCTGGTTCAGAGGATCTTCCATGGACACTTCTTCCACATCAGATTCTTCCCCACCATTTTCTAAAGCTTCTTCATCTTCTTTGTTTTTTTCTTCATCTTTATTGCTATGCTGAGATGATTCTGAACTTTCATTAGAGTCAGTACTAGAGTTTGATGACTCATCATCATTAGTCACTACACAATCATCCTCATCACTAGTAATTTCATGCACTTCTGGTACTGGAGACACCCCATTTTGATTTTGAGGTGCATCTTCATGCTCAGAGTCACTGCTGTCCTCCTTGGGGTGGCTTTCTTGTGATGTGTCATCATCACCTTCAGTCCGGTCATCTGTAAAATAAAAAAAATTAATTATAGAGCAATAACTTTCACATGAAACACACAAAATAAACAAAACTTTAACTGTTTCGTATAAAACGTCAACCCGATAATCTGCGAGTTTAGATAAAGTTGTCGGCAGCTGAGGCTCTAGGACTGTCCAAGGAGAGGGAGTAGTCTATGTGCGTCGTCAGTATAAACGTCAAGAGATCGTCAAAGTAGAATATAATCGTAACCTAACGGTCGACGATGTACTAGTTTAACCTCTAATTCAAGCAAAAAAAGACTTATCTGCTACATTTCCTAAGGCGCAATCTCAAGGCAATATATTAATTTATGAAATAGCGTCACCAAATCATGTGGAGTATGGACCGCCATATGGGATTCCATGGCATTGCTCCGAAAACACTCTTCATCATGTTTGGTATAAAATATGTATAATTATACAAAGTTTAAGCAAAATAAGTAAGTCTTCAATTTGTTCAAGTACCTGTAGCAGTAGAAATGGACATTTTCTGAAAATTATCGTATCAAAAACTAAAAAATAGCACAATAGCACAGTAGCGGAAACCAAACCAAATCAAGCTGTCATTTTAAAAGGTTTTAATATGTCAGTTCTGAAAATAGGATAGACGCTTAAATATTTTCTACCAAATTATTAACAAAGTACTATTTTCGGGTGATTTAACTTAATTTATCTTGATAAATTCTAAAAAATATTTATTAAATTAACTTTATGTCATTAGAGTGGTATATGTCTATGTAAATATTGTAAATTACTTTTGATAAAAAATAAACAAAACTACCAAAAGACAATTTCAAGTTTTTAAGATGATGGAAACACTTATTTTGGTAGAAACGAGCCAAGCGCTCAAAACGACGCAAGTTGTGATCCCAGTCAGTGTTACTAGTGGCAATAATAAAAAGTTAACTGGGGCGGAGAAGGCCGCTATAAACTTGATCTTGTGAGTTTAAAATGTAGATAGGATTTTAAAGATCATTTGTTTATATAATGCTCATACTATAAAATTTATTAGTTTCCTATTATGTTTCGTTGATAGGTACGAGAAAAGCTTTAAAAACGATATAAAGTTATTTATGTGTTTTTAAAAATCTATTATTATTAAATTTTATGGCTTAGGCTGGGACTTTTTATATGGCAATAATTTATTTTCAATATCCGTTTCCACTTTTACATCAGGCAGGCAGGCATATAATATTTATATACTAGTGTATATATTATGTTATGTATAGTAGTTCTAAGTATATAGATGATAATGTATATCAAGATGCATATAATTAGATAATTACATATAACACAGAGCAAATAACTTATGTACTATATAAGACGTGTGTGTGTATGTAAACTTACTCTGTATGATGTATATTGTATACTTACAAATAATTTATAGTAGGTAAAATATTCAAGTATGAATATAAAATATAGTTATGTACTTAAATAAATGTTGTAATAATTTAAACACCTAAATATTGTAAATAAGACAGCTGCTGTTACACTGACTGCAAACTTGTACAAAAAAATTAAATATACCTATATATAATTACTAAGTTTACTGTGTATTCTAGGTATCACTTTTACTTTTACGGCAACCATCTCAGTGCTCAAAAGTAGGTATGCATTATACATCTTCAAAGAACGACTACGACTAGTAGACTTAGATTTATATTTCTACATACTACTGTTATGAATGCCACCAAATGGCCTGCATGTTACTTAAAATTCTCTTAGTTAGTTTTTTTTTCTTTGTTACATAAAATATATATCAGTGAGAAGTACAAAGTAGGATCTACCTTTCCCTCATAATATTTATTTATACTTTTTTATCTACATACATATTTTCTTTACATAAATAAGTTATTAAAAAAAAAGAACTTCCAGATTCTATATTCTATGGAATAGAAAAAAGAACAAAAATTATTAATAAATGGTTTTATTAATGATTGCTTGACATGTAAAATAACACATTTTTAAAAATCACCTAAACACAAATTTTAATATTGTCACACTGCATAATATTATCTAAGCTATACTAAACTAGCTTGTGAGGGTCATTAGGCCATCATTATAATAAGCTAGATAATTTCAGCAGCCTCCAAGTCATTGTTAGATTCACTAATCGTTTCTCTGACACCCCCTTCATCTGGCTTCCTGATTACTCCCAGTTTTTCAGCAGCATCCAGACATTTTTGGGCAAATTCTTTTGTTTTAGCTGACTGGGGGTCAGTAATTTTTGTAAGGGCCATTAGTATCTCCATTACATCTGTTTCAAAAATTTTCGTTGCAATGTCTTGGTCCCCTGATATAATGTTATAGAGCATATAGGTTCCTCTGTATTGAATTTCTTTATCTGGACTAGCCAAAAGGCATCTTAATGTTTCTGGCCAGGATTCTAAATCAAGCAACTTCCTGCAACACACTTTGCTTGCTGATGTAAGTATGCACAAAGCACCAGCTGTAGCCATTACTGTATCAACATCTTCTTCTTGACATAATAGATATAAATATTTTGTTTTGTCATTGTTACTTTCGTAAGTCTTTATAACTTCTTCTGACTGGAGCAAATTGCATACACATTGAGTTGCAGCTCTTTGAAGCATCAGATGATCTTCATACAAGTAATGTTCTATTTTTGTAAGACCACCTTCCTTCAATATTCTGTTTCTTGTGGTTTCATTCATCCCTGCTAAATTACAAAGAGCCATAAGAGCTTCAAAATTTTCCAATGCAGCACAGTCAGGATGTAACAGTGCTACAAGAGGTCTCACAACTTCCAGATTCCTTTGTCCAGGGAATGCAACTGCAGGATCAATAGTTATTCCAATTCTAGCAAGGGCTTGGGCTGCTTGCTTTTTACCATTATTTGTTCCCTCCAAAGCCATGGGTATCAACACTTTTGCTCCACCTTGTTGTACTACAATACCTCTCAGTTCTTGCAAACTGCAGATTGCATTAAGAACTCTTGCAATCAGCTCTCTTGAGTTATGGCTTTCAGTTTTAGATAAAGCCACAAGACCAGATGTAACTCCTGCTTTGCACAAAATAGTTAACCTTTTATTAACAAAATCTGGATCATCTAACTCATGTTGTTCTGGTATATGGTGTTTAGCAAACTTTGCAAGTTCTAACATCTCAGGCATTACTTCTTGCTTTTCATATGCATTGCACAAATTAACCAGAGTGGTTACAACGCCATATAAGCAAGACTGGTCACCTGTCTTTGCTAGTTCTATTAGAGCTTGAATAGCTGCTTTGTCATCAACTAATTTTTCTTTTACATCTGCATCTAATGTAAGATATGAAAGGCCTTCGGCTGCCCATTTCCGCATATCCTTATCTTTGGCAGGGTTGACTAAAAATCTTCTACAGGCTTCAGCTAACTTCTTTGTAGAGCCATCTGCAAATGGACGTATTGACGCGTCATCTCCACCAAAACTACCAATTTTACATAAACCGACCAAAGCTCTCACTCTAACTGCATCATTTTTGCTAGTATACAACTTCTTCAAAATATCAGCACCTTTATTGATTATAGTTTTTGCTTTATCTTTCTTTGATGCTGCAGCAATCAAGCATTCACATGCCACCTTTTGTTGCAAGACATCTTCAGTTTGAGCCATGACTAGGATCATCTCTATAATACCATCCTTTGAAATAACATAGTTACCAACATCAAGTGGCCCTCTTAATAGGGAGGTTATTGCCACAGTTACCCTTACTTTTGACTCTAAGTCTGGAGATAATAATTTGTCTTTCACAAACTCATCAACTTGATTATTAAAGCGCTCCCGTGCTTGGTCATAGTACATGTTTTCATAGATCCTAGCAAGACAAGCAGCTGCAATTGTTCTAGAAGATGCAGTGATGTTCATAGCGGACTCGTACTTATACTCCTCTAATTCACTACAGACTTCCAGTAATCTCTGCACTCCTCTGATCTCTACAAATCGCTCTGCCCAGTTTATGGTAGTGTAATGACAATTCCTCAACACAAGCTCCATAATGGCATCTCTAGCTAGACCAGTAATTACTCTGTTAGTTATAGAGTATGTTAAACAAGTCAGGAGAGTATCAATCTCTGAATTATTCTGTTCACATAACTTAGGGTCAGGTTTGGTCTCCTTTTTCGAGTCCATCCCTGAAAATGTGTCTAAAACTATTTGTAAGCAATACTGGGCTGCGCCAACTCTTTCCTCATAGTCACTGTCGATAATCTCCAAGAACCAAGGTACACCAACTATTTTGAGGATTTCCTTAGTCCGTTCAATGCTTTTTTTACAGAGCTGACCAATGACTCTTATTGCATTAACAAATATGTCTTGATTTTTCTCAGATTTCACAAGTTGTTGGATTTTATGTACTACACCACTTTTTAACATTATATTAGCACCAGTATTTTCTTTTGCAAGCACCACAAGATTAGTCATCGCTTTTTCACGCTTCTCACTATCTTCGCCAATTTCAAACGCAATTTTGAACATCTGTTCTACTTTGTTACTTGTTTGAGCACTTTGTCGCGCTTTTTCTTGTACTATAGCATGAAGCCTCGCTAGGATGGGTTGAACGGCTTTATTTGTCGGGTCAACTGTAAATATTGTTTTAGCATCTCGGTATGCCTCTTCGAACTTTTCAAGGCTCTCAAGCGCCTGACAACGGCGGAATAATGCCTTTGGATCCTCTGGTATAATCTTGAGTGAATCATCACAATCCTTTATAACTTTGTCGTAGTTCTTTATCTTTAAATAAGCGGCCGCGCGGTTTTTCAAATAAGTAGCCATGTCGCGGGAGTCCCTCTCAGCAATACTAATTGCCTTCGTATAAAGTGATATGGCTTCTTCATAATTTTCAGATTTAAAGGCCTCGTTGCCTTTGTTTTTGTAGGTTTCTGCTTCTTCGTTATGAACACCCATTTTTCTTGTACTTTTGTGCTATGTGACTAGTGCCCGCGAAACTAATACACCCATGAGGAAACTTCTGGCAAAATCTCGTGCATGTTAGAAGTGCGATCCAAAATAGAAAATGTATTTATATTGGCCAACTGGAAACGATACTACCACTACAACTACCTACCTATATAGATAGACTAGACACCCATATGATCATGACAGATGACAGACAGAATGATATGACAATAGACACTGACACATAATAATATGATAGTTCTATTGTCAGAAAATCCTGTAAGTAATTTATAGACGTGAATTGCTCAAAAAAGATTTGGCATACATTTATTTTCTAGTATCACAAGTTTCCAACAATAATGTGGTTTATATATTTATTTTAATAACATATTGGTTTTATTAATGAATTATGTTTATAACAGCTTTTATTTCAGAACAACGGTCAGCCTTACATGCTCGCCTTGCAATTAGTTTCACGCAAAAATAAGTCTCGTCTCTCGTGACAAAATACGAAATTCATACTGTTAATCTATCTCTCTACTGTATATCTATCTACTGTATCTCGCTCTATTATTCGCTCGCTGTCTCTATTGTACCAATACCAATACCAAAGAGTATTCATTAATCCTACGTACGAATATTACGATATCATTACTCTGTACTGTCGCGCCGAGTGCCGCCGTTGTGCCGCGACGAAATTACTCTATGCTTGTCTGCCTGCTACTGTTTGAATTTTGACTAGTGTGCTTATTAAAATTTTTGAAAATAAAACTAATCTTTCACAAGAATGGCTGCAATTAGTTTGTTAAACCCTAAGGCTGAGTTCGCTAGAGCGGCACAAGCATTGGCTGTGAATATTTCAGCCGCTAAAGGTATTCAGGATGTCATGAGAACTAACCTCGGACCCAAAGGCACTATGAAAATGTAAGTAATTTTACATTTTCCCTTACTGAACTAATTAGAATTTATCAGAATATGTGATTTTTCCATATGGTAAACTAATCTGTATTATTTTTCGCGACATTTTTGCTTTGTGCCCCTCAAAATTTCCATATATTTATACATGTGTCATATGTACCCATGTTGAATTACAATATTTTGAAGTATGGAATGGACATTGAAGAATTTTTAGTTCCATTTTTAATGAAAGTTCATTGCCTGAGACTTTAAAACGATAAACTAAGTGCACTAGCTGGATAGGTCTGTCAGAGCGCTGTTACCAAAAACATAATAATATTACTGTTTTTAGGTAATATATTATATTCATAGGTATCAAATATTATTCATAAATCACAGTTCTACACTATAGTTTTGATTATATGATTATACATTTTGTGTGTGGCTTTAAATCTAATTAGTGTCAATCTTTATATAAGGTTGGTGTCTGGTGCCGGGGATATAAAGATCACAAAGGATGGAAATGTATTGTTGCATGAGATGCAAATCCAACACCCAACAGCTTCTCTTATTGCGCGCGCCTCGACTGCTCAGGATGACTCTACAGGAGATGGTACCACATCCACTGTGCTCCTTATTGGAGAACTACTGAAGCAAGCTGATATTTACATTAGTGAAGGTACTAGATGATCTAAACATACAATGTTATTTAACTAAACTGAGGCTTAGCAACTGTTATAATAAAATGCTTAACAGTCTTTTATAATTAAAAGGTGCTGAAGCTTTACTTCAAAGCATGCTGTATATTGGTGACTCTTCTCATATTTCATAGGTGACAGTCACCATTTCCTGGTGTGGCCTGTCTACCTGTTTGCAAGGATTATTTAAAAAAATTGTTATAAAATAATAATAGTATAATAAACCTTTTTTTTGCAGGCTTACATCCTAGGATCATAACTGAAGGTTTTGACGTAGCTCGCACTAAAGCTCTGGAAGTGCTGGAATCCCTCAAAATTCCTATTGAAATTAAAAGAGAAAACTTGCTTGATGTCGCCCGAACATCATTAAAGACAAAGGTATTATAAATTAATTTTTACATGATCTTTGGTGAAAAGAAACATTGTGACAATACCTGCATTTCTTAAGAGTTCTCAAAAGACATGTTAAGTCTATAAAATTAAATACAATACTATATTATTACTTTATCAGATTACTTATTAGTCTTATTACTTACTAATTTAAAATAAACTTGAAATAGGTTCACAGCAGCCTCGCTGATGTATTGACTGATGCCTGTGTGGACGCTGTTCTTGCAATTCGTACACCGGGGAAGCCTGTGGATCTCCACATGGTTGAACTGATGGAAATGCAGCATAAGACTGCCACTGAGACAGCACTTATCAAAGGTATGTGTGTGGTATAACAATTCATCAATCCATTGCTGAATCCTTGGTGTATCTTAATCAAAGGAAATGAGAATATGGATTTCGTAAACTACCAAATAAAAAAAGTTGGAACTGCATGAAGAGAGAACGCACATTAAATATTGAAGATATATTTTTTTTATATGAGTAAAAAAGATAAAGAGCTATTAAGAGAGAAATTAACTTTCTTTTCACCAAATACACAACAGCAAAACATACAAATTTAGAGAAATAAAATTGCATTCATTGCCTTGCAGGTATAGTTATGGACCATGGAGCCCGGCACCCTGACATGCCCAAGCGTGTAGAGAATGCATACATTCTCACTTGTAATGTGTCCCTTGAGTATGAGAAGACTGAGGTTAACTCTGGCTTCTTCTACAAATCTGCAGAGGATAGGGAAAAGCTTGTTGCTGCTGAGAGGGAGTTCATTGATCTGAGAGTTAAGAAGGTAAGTTTTCTATATTGCTCAACCTTGTAATCACATTTTCTAGCTTTATGGTCTACGTTTTTATAAATAAATTTGTTCTAATCAATTTACTTAACTAGATATTTCCAGCGTATAATTCCAGAAGTGTACCAGAGAATAATACCCTGCATTACTTTCACATCCACAATCT
>DWAV01001339.1:0-13932 GCA_018231305.1 Noctuana lactifera
ATATCATTTTTTCTAATAAATGATGCAAGAATTTTATAAATATCAGGGTCGAGTGTGGAAAGGAGGCTAGAGACACAGGATGGGAATGGTATTTTATGATCAAGTAACTGGTTTATAAAATTGGAACGTTCATATAAATTACATGCAAAAAAGATATGGTTTAAATTATGGATTCCATTTTGACAATCACATTCAGAACTATTAATAATGCCCAATCTAGCAAGATGTTCTTTTGTACAAAGATGACCAACACGCATTCGAATAAGAATAGATGTAATTGGCTTGTTAAAGTTTAACCCACAAAACCAACGCTTAACTGGAACAGTAGGTTGAATCTCACAGAGTCTTTAGTTACTTAGCTACGCCACTGTATTTTGATTTAATGGTGCAAATTTTAAACTAAAATGGAACGTTGTTAACGCTTTGAAATAACTACAACATTAAAATTTGATATTAAACTCTCGCCTCGTGCCAACGTTCCGTTATGCCGGGGATTAGATTTCTCGCTGGCGGCGTACTTATCTGACATTTACCTTGTGAAAAATTATTTCCCATTTTGTCGACTTCAAATAAATGTTTTAATAAGAATGGAAAGCTACTTGAGTCAAAATGTGCCGCTACGCTAAAAGAAGACATTAAGGAAAAAATTAAATTGCTTTCTTGTAATGGAAAATTCGAACCGTTCTTTCCTTAGGTAAAATATATTTATTTTATCAAAGTATTTAACTTAGAATAGTCTGAATGGATATTAATATAGCTGAGAGCTATCAAACATTGACATTCATTATATTTTTAAATTTCATACATTCGAAAAGTGACTACATTTAGAAATACCTATTAGTTCATATATTAATATTAATGTTCCAAAACCATTTAACGGATAATAATGAACAGCATACATACAACATATTAACAAATCAAAATGTATGCTTAATCTAGGTTTTTTATTTTTAAGAAAACATTCTGTAAAAACACTGTATGGTATAGCTGCAAAAAAATGTACTGAATCCCAGTCGAAGCCCATGACAAGCGACTCCAAAGGCTGATTATTAGTTCAGACCGCCAGAGAATAAATTGTTAGAGCTAATCATACACTTTACACATATGGGTAGATATAAATCCAATTTAAACAAATGAATTTATATAAAGTCCCAATGTAAAGACATTTGTCAATACATAAACATTTCTTCAGAAAAAGTTTGTTTTTCGACGCAATCGCTCACTCCCGTTTCCCTGGGGTCCCACGCCGAATTCACCACACACCCCCACGAAAGATCATTGACCTCTGTAACTCTCAAGCTCTAGAGCGTCGCGTTGAATTTTAAGGCGATAGTGGGAATATCGTCGACCGAATAGTGATTTACTCTGCCAAATGCAAAGTTTCCATTAAGTCCCAAATTTTAATGATTTAAAAGATTTTTACTGAACAAAACAGGTTGACATAGAATTTTTAGTGGCAACCAACTACTTTATAGTTTATAAAATATGTTAAAATGAAAATGAAAATAAATTTAAAATGATAAAAATCAAAGTAGATAAAATTAACGTTCAAAGGAATAAGAGTTTGCATACAGGTTAAGCTAAGTAAGCCGATTAAAGTTAAACAATGATGGAAGCAAAACAAATTCTTTCCTCAAGAAAGTCTCGAGACTTAGTAAGCCACTTTGAAATTGTTTCAAACATTTCTTATATTTTTTATTAAACATTATGGTCTCGGGGCCCGTTTCACAGGTGCAACATAAAGTTTCTGATAGGTATCCGACAGATAAAGCTATCTAGCAGATATAGGTTGTTAACAATTTTTTTTTGATTAAGCTGACTATGCACTCGCGTAATAAAAGCTATACGAAATTGTCACATAATAGATACTTAACGTAAATTTGCAAATTTAAGACTTCTATGGTTTTCTCATAGATGCCATAGTTAAAACTGGACCAAATTAAATGGGACCAAACGGGAAACACCAGCTTTAAAATAAAAAAAGAATCATTAAAATCAGTTCACCCGTAAGCGAAATGATAGCAAAGGTATAGCCGGCGTCAGAGCTGATCGGCGGATCAGCGCGCGGCAGATACAGCGCCAAAGTTAAATCTTGTTGTAAGAACATGTTATTTCCTCCTGGAGTTCCGCTCGTCACGACAAAGTATGCGGATCGTTCAGCGGTTCCGCTATCACAGTTCTGCGGCGGAGATGCGCTACGGCCATAATAGTTATACTCAAATGCGATTTCCTTTTTCTCTTTTTAAGGTCCGGTTTTAATTGAGTTTTTATTCTAAAAACTCTCGCTACGGCAAGGTCTGATTAGATCACTTGCCCGCTTAAATTGGTTCATTTGGAGTGTAAAATTACACTTGATTTTTATAGAGGGTTTCAATTCAGAAGGTAATAATTTATCTCTTCCATTTAGCTTGGCAATTCTCTTACATTTTCAGTATAATACGTACCCGTGCGGTTGGTAAAACAATAAAAAATGCAATTATTATATACCTATTTAAGTTAGATATCTATTTAGGAATTTCTTACTTATTTTTTTACGGATTACACGTAGCCAATACCTACCAGCAGACTTGAAATATAAAACTTTTACGAAGCTTTATTTTATATTGAAGATTAGCACTAAGAAAAGTATTTTGAAATTTCACATCTAGGTGCAATAAATTTTTTTGCAGACAGACAGCGTCTAGCCTAAACCAACATCAACACGTCTCATCTATGACCATATGCAATTTTGGGCATATTATGTTTTTGCGAAATTTGATTTTTTCTAGCTTGGTAAGCCCCTCTTAAGTTATTGGTCAATGCACCCTTTGATAACAAAATAATCTGATGAAACATTAATTTATGTTTGGTACAATGCTACTATACGTAACAGTACGCATAACATTGAAAACATAATATCAAATCCAATATCAGATGTTTACTTCGCCGGGGATTTGGAACCAGAATTGCAATTTCATTCGCAGTCAGCAAAGCACTTAAATACATCGGAGATTTACGGGCGTGGGCTGTCGGCATGCCCCAGTTACTATCGTGGATAGCGAATTCTACGATTGTACGATTGGTATTTATGGTAGAACGCAACTTTGATATCGAATAACGAGAAAATTTCTGCTGCAACATTTAACATTCTGGATTTTTAATACGTTCGTTCGTACGCCAAAAACTACGTTACTTCGCGTGTAATATTGTGACGTCACAGCAGAGTTACCGTGAAACATGTTTTCTTTATTTTCTTTTACCTAAGTGTAACTTTAAACAAAAAAGTTAATATTTTATCTAACATTAAATTTGATTTTATTGACAGACGAATATAGAACAATTAGCGCTTGTACAATCAACATTGAAATGCAGAAAGAGATTTTGACTACCACCAATGTTACCTAGACATTTTTTATGTTTTCATATACGTTTTCAGTTACGTTTTCATATAATCCACATTTCGTCTTATAAAAGAGTGGGCACATGTTTAAAGACATAGATTTTTTCATTACTTTTTGAACCTGTATCTAGGTAGTACTGTACCTAGGGCTGTACCAAGGGGGGGAACTCTCTCTAAGTTTGGCTTTAAAGAGTTAATATTTCAAATATTAATAACAACTCAATTATTTGCTAAAATGATACAGCGAAACCGCTCTACTATTTTTCGAGTTGTCCTTTGTAAGGCGCGCGGAACTCTAACGAAATTGCCTGTTCTAACATCAAGATTTCAGTTCCGCGGCGGAGGTGTGCTAGCACTATTGTGTCATGTCAGTTACATCTTTTTAAACCTATGCTGTTATTATAATGTATAGATTCATTAGTATAGCGATGACTTTTATTGGTTCACGATTGGCCAATAAGTAAAGAATGCCTGCAATGGAACTACTCGTAGCTACGCTTTTTGTAGATATCGCCTTTCAATAAAAGCTCTTATTCGTTACGCATAATTGGAAAATTGAGTTCCGAAAAATGGGCCGGTGCAGGATTGATAATTTGTTTCGCACTTATCAATTAAACCGCGAGAATTTCGATTTGGAGAGGGGTTTGTTCAAACCAAAAATACTATGAATAAACTGTACACTGTACTGGTTTTTATTGCTTTTCTCCAAGCGAAAACAGTGATGTTGGCCAATTATTATTTAAAAGTATTTTGATGTCTGCAATGAAGTTTCGTTAGTTAACCAACCATGTTTTTCCACCGCGAGCATATTCTTTGACAACTTAAATTTTTTTTTTATTGATATTCAGCAGTTGCAAATTGTTTATTGGAAATTCATCAATATTATTTTGCGTTGCGAGCGAAAAACTGAACGCCATTTTTTATCTTAATTTGTTCCAACCCAATGAGTTATTGCTCATGTTTTTAGGAACATTTTCCAGAATTTACGATTCTCGACTAGTCTATAAAGATAAATCATGTAACAAAAACTGACCAAATTAACTCCATTAAATACACTCTGTGCTACTCGTATGTTCTCATAACTACAGAAAGAAGAATATAAATCGACTGAGAGAATAATCTCAGACTTCTCCCTACATAATTTAGGTATCTAACTTTATAAATCTTAGCATTATTTACAAGCAAATGGGTGGAAAAGAAGATCCAGTAGCCGTACTAAGAGCTTAAATAACTTATTAAAAAATAAGTGAATAAAATAAATGCTTTTAATGCTGGCAGTAAATTAGAAATAGCGGTAGAGGTTTAAAATTTCAAAGCGTGTAATTACTACGCTTTATAAGCTGTAATAAATCTGCATCAACGCCGGGTGTCGTACGAAGAACTTCGCAACTTTATTTTCATATTAGCTACGTCTTTTCAAAGAGATCTGGATTACCCGGTTTTATGCAGGCACGAATCGCAATTAATGATCATAAAATAATACTTATGTAAATACTTTTCGGGTGCTCTTTTGTTTCTTCTAGCTTCTATAGTTAGTCCAGAGACATAAATCAGGGAGAAAATCACCAAGCACTCATCAGTGACCCCCTCCACTCATGGGAGCGGGATGGGTATGGGGGAGGCGATGGGAGCGGTCCGATCCCACCAAGGGGTGATGAAGTGGAGACAATGTGGAGACGATTCGAGCACCTTAGTAGCAACACTAGCAACTAGCGCATCTTATCTATTTGTTTGGGCGCCAACTTAGATACGAGTATATAACGCAACCACTGGCACCCATTTCTTGATGGACAATGGTTTCATGGTTTCATACTCTTCAAATAAATAACGCTTTACACTCACAGCCCCACATTAGGATTCCCTGTGTCATGGGTGCCATGGACACATACAAAGACAACAAGACACAAACACCCATTTAAATTTCTGCCCCGCTGGGGATCGAACCCGGGACCCTTCGAATGGTAGACCGACGTGTCCGTACGGGTCGTCAGTTGGTACATAAAAAATAAAAATCAGTGAGACAATAGTTGATAGATCCCGGATAACTTCCACTGCACTAAGGCAGGTGACTAAGTTGGTTTCTGCGGTGCGAACTCCACATTACCCGGTAACAAAGAAATCACCGCTGAACAAAGTGACCGTAACTTTTTAATGCCTCATTAAAAAGTTCATAATATAAAAATGCTCTACCGCATTGCGAAAGCAAAAATAAAGAAGAGCGTGAGTGTAGACCGTATTGCATTATGGCGGCGCCGCGTCCATTATTCCCGCTTCAAATATTGACTTAAATAAACGTGTGGGATAAAAAGTTTCGCTGTCTCTTTTCATGAGAATGGAAATTTAATGGGTTTTAGTCGCTTTTATTATTTATGAACTCGTCATTCAATTTCCAGGCATTGGTTCGTGGACTTTTCAACTTTTTCGTCTTTTCGCTGACGACTAGCATCAGGGCATTCCCAAAAATTACGCATGAGCTAAGCTGTTTTTGTAGCGCGCATAGCTCTGCTGGTAGTATCGATCGCAAACGATCTCACTGTTAAGCGACGGCGGACGCGCCGGTACTCGGGTGGGTCACCGCTAGTAGCAAATTTCATGCGCACTTCCGTGCATCGGAGGGCACGTTAAGCACGGTCCCGATTGTTATCGATAGATAACAGTCATTAAACCTAGTCGGCCCTTTGGGCGGTTTAACAACATCCGACACGGGTTGGCCACTAACCCGTATCTTCACCATTCCGCATTAGAGCAGCATGGTGGAGTGTGCTCCAGGCCTTTTCCCCGGTTGTGGGGGGAGACCCGTGCCCAGCAGTGGGACATAAAAAGGGTTAAAGGCGAGCTGTTTTTACTAACGAAATGTATGTATATTTCTTTTTTCTGTATTTTCCTTTTTCCATTATAATGTGTTCGTAACATTATAATGAGTTCACACTGAGGGTAATCGTTACGTGGCGTGGGTAACGTGAGTCCCTTGTCCATTTAATGTATGATAAATGTTTGCATTTAATATTCTTCTGTGAGGTAAATATTATTATAATATATTTAACGTATTGGATAAAGATTCGTCTTTGTGATTTTGTTATTGTAACTCTATATTTATGATTTTATTCGAAGTTTTTTGCGTAGGAGAAATCAGAACTTAATCTCCTTAGCTATAATAATGACAGTGAGGGATCTTTTGTGTTGATTTCGATAGATACGTCTTTCAATGTGCTCATTCATACATTTGTGAAACTCACTGATATAGAAATAATACAGTAAGAAAACGTTGATCGGAATAACCGAATATTTTTTTAAATATCTCTTTTTAGTCGATAATTTTTTTTTAATAATGCTTATGAATGCTGACTGTTATATTTAAATACCTAAACCATACTAAAATTTAGTGAATGAGTTATAAACAGGAAGTTCGTAAAAATATAATCAATTTCAATCTATATTAGTTTAACAAGGGCTTTCTTTTATTTGTGTTACCATCTTTGTACAAACCAAGTACTTTGCTAGTAATTTTTCTATGCTTAGAACTTCCGAGTTTGCGTGAATTTGGAATTCGGGATACGGTTAGTATAAAGTTAATTAAGTTTATGGCTCGAATTTGCCGAGTGATCGACTAACTTGAAAAACACTTGATTCTTGATTAAATATGTTAACCGTTCATTATCGGCCATCTCTTGGTGACAAGTTGACTTATAGCCACTGTTGCCGGTTAAATATAAAGTTAATAGTCACTTTCTTTGTTTAGAAAATATATTTATAATATATTTTCGTATTACACTTTTTATTATTCAAAAATTCTTTATGACAACTTCACTATCAAATTATTTAAACGATACTTTTTATAAAGGAATAACATAAAAACTACAAATAGGTACATTTGCAAAGGGGATTTTAATTAGTCATACAATGAAAATACATAGACACGATTAGTTTAAGAACACCAAATATAAATTGAACAAAAAACCCATAAAATCGCGATGTTTTTATTTAATGCATGGCAATTATTAAGCTTCAGTTGAATCAGAACTAAAGAGATTAATAGAGCATAATGAGATTTCTGCGCGCAATATTTATAAAGGACAATTCCAAAAACCGTTCAGCGGTTTCGCTTTCACAGTTCGGCGGCGGAGATGTGTTAAAGCGGTAAAATATTAACAGCCGATCAAGTTTGGTGTAAATGTATGTATTTATCGGCCCTCGAACTGACTACATAACAACTTAACAACTTTCACTTGTAGGTACTTTTAATTGTATCGAGTTTAATTGCCGAGAGTTTAGAGCGTATCTGCTGCTGGTGTTTTCGTTAACGCTATCCGGAAGTTACAGTTTTAGGTGTAAAAATATAAACTACTCGTAAATTGCTCAATGTAGATATTAATGTTTACATGTACTCGTATCTATCTATATAAAAGGCAAATCTGACTCACTGACTTAAATATCATCGCACGGTCGAAATTACTGTACCCAGAAACTTGAAATTTTGTACAGAGGTTCCTTTTATGATGTAAGTGAGCACAGAAAGGATTTTTAAAAATTCAACCAGTAAGGGGGTGAAATATGAGGGTGAATTTTATATGGAATTTTCTCATTTTTTAACTTAGAACTATGAAAATAGGTAGTTCTCGATTACATTTAAAAATTATCTATGTAGGTGAAATGGACAGAATTCTTCCCTAAAGGAGGAAAATGGGTATGGGGTAAATTTACCTACTCGTATTTGAATTTTACGGCCCGATTCTAAAGTCCACGCAGACGAAGTCGCGATCATAAGATAGTACCTATTCAATATAATTACAACTTATGGGTTACAGTAATATAGGTATTAATAAATATAAATAAATAACGCTTCACACTCACAGCCCCACACTAGGATTCCCTGTGTCGTGGGTGCCATGGACACACACAAACACCCAGACCAGTAACAGAAATCTAAATTTATCATATAATTTCAGTCCCGCCGGGGATCGAACCCTTCGAATGGTGGACTGGCGTGGTGACCACTACAACACACTGGTCGTCAACGTCATAAACCATTTAACTTTGGGGAAATGCGGTTAATATTACGCGAATATTATATTTATACTGCAAAGCTCATTACTCTGAATCCACGATCAATGAATGCGGCTATTCGTGCAATTTATAAATTGGATTGTAGAGAATTTCTTAGATTTCTCTCTCTCTCTTTAATTCAAGGAACTTTTCAAGGAAAAGTTAAAGGATTCAAATGGAAGAATTCAAAGAATATTGATGCAAGACGCATTGATATTCTTCTTCTTCCGACTTCAAACAGAAGGAGGTTCATGAATGCTATGTTGAAAAGCGTACTATGTCAAAAACTTTGAATAGTTGTCAGGCTATTTCTGTACAATACATGTTTTCACTATACTATTTGTGTAGGATAATAACAATTGTCTTATTTAATAACATCGTGTTTTGTCATATTTCACTAATAGATTTACATATTTTCTTCTCTTATTTTACAGATGGACGCGCGCATTTATTGCTTGAAGAGGCTTAAGGCTTTTCCACGCTGCTCCAAGGCGGATTAGTGGAGAGACGACTTACTGGCTAGCATTTTGTAGAATTTTACACGACTTTTGCGACATATTAATAATGTAAAATGTAAATGTAATGTTTGTGCTGAAATAAATAAAAGTAAATCGTAATATTAATAACTAGCTATGCCCCGCGGTTTCACTCGCATTCAGAATAGTAGCGTAATGTTTGATAGCCTATAACCTTCCTCATGAATGTAACTATTATATAGAAAAAGATTTTTTCAAATCGGTCCAGTAGTTTCGGAGCCTATTCAGTACAAACAAGCAAGCAATCAAATCTTTCCTCTTTATAATATTAGTATAGATAACAATTTATAATAGAAGATGTAATGCTAAATCCTTGTTTGCGACTATGAGTGTGAGGCCTTATTTTATTTACTGCAGAGTACAATGTATTATAAGTCAATTGCAGATCAATTCAATAATAAAATTAAAGTAAACGATATATTCATATTTGCCTCGGCACATTTTCCAAAGGGAATATCAGAAATTTCCTGCAAAGAATATAACATTATCACTAACGATCTCGATCAAAGAGTGCTTTCAAGTATAATGTTTACAGGTTTGCTTTGATCGTTGTCGTGTTCGAAAAAACTTTATTCCATTTTCTGATTTATTGAAGCGGAATAACGACGACTGTATAATGTAAATAACAGCAAATTAATCTCGTTAAACTTTTTTTATTTGTTAAACGATTTTTATTTGTACGCTAAGTATTGCCCGTGGGTTCACTAGCTGTACCACTATTCAACTAGATACTCGTGTGTCCACCATTCATCATTCAGGGTTCAGGTTTCAATTCCGGATACGTCATTTAATGACGGATTTTAAAATTGTTTTAACCATATTTTAATTATATTAATTTCTTCATTATCTCAGGTATAAGTAATTGTAATAAATCCACTATCCCATGCCTCCAACCCTTTTTTATGTCCCACTGCTGGGCACGGGTCTCTCCCCACAACCGGGGAAGGCCTAGAGAATACTCCACCACGCTGCTCCAATGCGGATTGGTGGAGACCATCCCTTAAAAATTTAAAATGTTAAACAAGAAATACGTTCAATTTATGCCCGGTAAGTCCTATATTATATTTCATTATCAAGATCGTCAATTCTTTTATTAGCATCGCTGAACTAGTTCGCTATGATGTGGTTACTGAGTAAGAAGCTTATAGAAATAAGACGTCGAAACCTTAGGAATTTCTTTGCTATTTTTAATAGGTTCGTATTTTGCTGACCTTATTTTTTATAAAAGAAAATAATGAGGGACAAAATATTCTTCGTGCAACTTTTCTTAATGGTGCATCCACACCGCAGTTACTTTTTGTGGAGCAACAGAAATTAACATGATAACATTATCGTAGGTAACATGCTTCAACTTTTGCGACTGCTTGTTACTCTTGGTGGAATGATAGCATCCATACCGCCAATAACATAAAGGTCGTTCAGATGTTATCGATAGTTACCACATGCTGACGCAACTTTACCTAACACACCAACATAATATACTGCCTTCAACCCTTTTTATGTTCCACTGCTGGGCACGGGTCTCTCCCCACAACCGACGAATGCCTAGAGCATACTTCACCACGCTGCCCCAATGAGGATTGGTGGAGATACGGGTTAGTGGCCAACCCGTGTCGGATGTTGTCAAACCGCCCAAAGGGACTCCGACCAGGTTTAACGACTGCTATCTGTCGATAACAACCGGGACCGATGGCTTAACGTGCCCTCCGAAGCACGGAAGCGCGCTTGAAATTGGCCACTAGCGATCACCCATCCGAGTACCGGCCGCGCCCGATGTTGCTTAACAATGTGATCGCTTGCGATCCACACCACCAGTGGGGCTATGCGCTCTTCAACATAATATAGGTACTAGCAAAAATAACTTTTTGTTATCGGATGTTGCCCTAACATACTAACACTTTGCTCCACAAAAAGTAACTGCGGTGTGTATGCACCATAATATTGCTTTCATACTTCAAATTATGTCAGAACGTACTTTGCTTCTATTCGCTCAGTTCATAAACTTTACAAGAATTGAGCAGCGAGTTTTAATATTGGCTTTACAGAATCAGGCTTGTTATTTTTAGTATAAAAGTTATGCTTTTTATAATATGGTTTGCTATTTCCGTTGAAGTGAATATTGTTATTCGTTTAGCAGAAGAGGGTCTTCAATCAACATGCTACAGTTAAAACTCTGTTGCATAAAATGTGTTTTTAATATTTTTAACTACGTAGATTTTGTTTAAATAAGATTTCTTATTATCTGATATATTAGTGAGACAGGTTTTCTTTCATATAGTATAGATGGTTTTCATGATGACAATTGCAAGTCAGTGGAAAGTGATGGAAAATCATTAACAACTTAAGACCAGTTCGGTCTTTAGAGCATTTATTTATATCCGTTCGGACTAGATCAATCGTTGAGATGGCAGTGACAGACGATTAGGACATAATAATGAAACGATTGTAATAGTAGACTCGGGCCCAGAAACCGGTGGTTAGGTTAGGTTAGGATCCTCACCATACTCGGTATGTTGTGTTATAGTATAATTTTACTATTATACTATCATCCGTCAGAACTATTTGACAAAAAAAGGGCGCCAAGGGTGACAAAAAATTGGATGTGTTTCTTCCAACCGAATGTTCGTTTTCGGCAAATTCTTCGCGCTGTAACAGAATATTCGCTTACTTGTTTTAATTTCATTCACTTTTCTATAAATATATCTTGCTATCAGCGGCTGCTTAAGACGATTTAAATATTATTCTATTCTATTCTATATTTCCTTTCCTCTCCAGCAGACGGGGAAAAGTTTGAACGAAACTTTTCCATCTACTTTAAAATTGCTCCGGGCGACGCCGCCTGGATCTGCATCTTAGAAACTTAACTTCCAAGCTGAACTTAAATGGCTTTTTTATGCGCAGTCTAGCATTTTGTTCAATAAGTGCTCGTAAAATGGAAGAAAATATTACGTAAGTTACCAAGTTGGGGCATATTATTTTCTCTTTTAGTCTTTCTATTAGCTAATTTTGTAAATATGGTAGGTACGAGTATACGACGCTTTACGTCGTTATAAAGCTACAAAAAATTTCATTGTAAGCCAACATGACATCACGGTATGACGATACTAACAAAATTCATATAAGATCGCGTGAAAGCTTCTTATTTCTTATGCACTGTACTTTAATTTAATTTTGATTTCGTTTACTTAACAAACAAGTGAAAACGTTGAAAAAATAAAACTTAATTAAATTATTTTTCCTTACCTATTCGCAAAACATTTACTCATAATTGCTGGAGATGTTAGTGGCTTAATTTGTGGCGGATTTTTGCAAGTTCTAAGTTTCTGACAAAAGATAGCAAAGCGTAAGGCAGCTACGAGTAGGTATAGCGCAAAAGATTCTACTGTACAGTGTGAAAAAAATATATGAGACATGATGACAGGGTAAGTAGGTACATTAAACATTGAGGATACTAATTTTTGTTTCTAAAATAGTTTGTAGTTGCAGCAAAATGTTTACTACGTTTCACCAAATTACGAAAATAATAAAAAAATAACGCTTCACACTTACAGCCCCTCACTAGGATCACCTGTGTCGTGGGTGCCATGGCCCCATACAAAGACAATTACACAAACACCTAGAACAGGAAGAGAAATCTAAATATATCATTTCAATTTCTACCCCGCCGGAAATCGAACCCAAGGCCCTTCGAGTGGTGGACCCCACTACGCCACACGGACCGTCAAATAATAAATTTTGAGAGCGGAATCTTACTTGAGGCTTGAGAACCTTAGAGTTCAAGGCCAAGGTTCCACCTGTAATATTTATAAAAATTTAAAGCCATAGCAAATCGTAATTAAATTCGTTGTTTTTTCTAAATATTCCATTTGCAAACTGTACTTTACGTTGTTTATGTGGTATGGATTAATTAACGCTATTTATTTATTTAATTTTGAGAAAATTTATTGTTTTAGGTACTGTATTTTTCTTCACATCAAAGAAACTTAATCATGAAGTTAGTTAACTTTTAACTTCAAAATCAACACTATCGTTAAAATAAAAAAGGTTTAACAATAACTTGCTGCTTCCGTTTCAGATATTCTCCAAAGTTTAAATTAAATTTGCAATAACCTATTTAATCCTAAAAGCAAAAGCTGAAACAGGCTGTAAATTTATTATCATTTCACTCCACATAAATGTTCCTATACGAGTATAACTTACAATGAAATATTTTATCCATGATTTTTAGCAAATCACCGCTTCACTAGGAGCAATTCAGTTTTTGGAATATGCTGTATCAAAACATAAATTCGTGTGGATACAATGAATGCGTCAGCTTTCGTTAATCGGTATGTACCTACGGTTGAACTTCGAAATTGTTTTTGAAGTTTCATGTGGCAGTGAAAGGCAGGATTACTATGCAGGCAGGGTATTTATACAGCCAACAGTGGAACGCTGAACTATTCAGCAACGTGTTGAAATTAAAATAATAGCCCCAAAATTCGAGCATTCCAAATTCTTTCTGGAATTTTCTGGAACAATATCTATTATTGTGGGTATTGCAAGCATATGGGTATTGCAAGTAAAGCATATTGTATGGCTATAAAAATGTTTAATCATTTACCAGAAAGATTAGTTAATTTAAATTTAAAGCAATTAAAACATGAACTGTTAAAATTACTTGAAGCAAAACAATATTATGATGTAAATGACTTCTTAATTGACACAGTCTAATCGACCCTATAAGTATTATTTTTGTTTTTATTTTCTAAATGTTAAACCTGTATTAAAATATTTTTTATGTATTAACGTTTATAATTTAAAGTACCTATATCTATCCATTTCCAAACTATTAATTGCATCAATATGGGCAATAATAAGAGTTTTAGATTAAATAATAGAAAAATGTTTGTAGCCAAATCATAAATCAATGTGATACTATGTAATGATAATGTCTCATATTGTATTAAGTATTTGTACACTGGTTTTACCTGG
>DWAV01001340.1:0-13928 GCA_018231305.1 Noctuana lactifera
TCTACGACTGTTAGTAGCAGAATGATGCTCTCGCTCAAGTGTCGTCCTTATATAATCTCACCCCCACCAACACACATTCGAATGGCATGTCGATGACGTTTGACATTTGACATTAAAATTTGCTAAGTCACAGAGTCATTACAACTGTCAAAAATCACGATGACATTGACACAAGAAAAACTCAAGGTCATGATTACAATAAAATCTTAAAAGAACGGTCTAAATTGTTAATTAGCAAAAATGTGAAATTAATTAAAAGAATTCGTACTCCTAATAATGTACCTGATAATGTTAAGAAACAAAATGCATTTACCTACTTAAAATGCATTAGTGTTAAGCACCAAAGAGGTTTATTTTTTAAGAACATGTTTATCGGTCGACGTACGGATTGTTTACATAAAATGTATTTTAGCTCTTCTATTTAATGCAAGCATGAAAGCTATTAATAGCAACAATTAGCTACGTGATGGTTTAACAGCCATGTCGCTTATCGCTTGACTTTTGTTTACTTTTGATGTAAAAGATGGAGTTTTGTGTAAGATTTTTTAAATGTGTTAAATATGTAAAATTAGTAAAATAGTTCTCTTCATAGATAAAACTTTCAATGTTTGTTAACAGAGGGATGGACTCTGATGTAAACGTTGACGAAGTCGCGCGCATCATTTAATGCTAGAATGTAATATTATGTTTCTGTCTATAAACAATAGTTCCTCGCCGAACATACCACAAGATGATAAGACGTCAAGAATTGAAATATCACCAAAACTGAAAAGGACATGTAAAAATTCCACCGATGATATTACAACATGAATCGAATTGCAACGAAACAATTACCTTTACACAGCAAAATACCGAAAAAGAAACGAGATAAACCTCAAAGTTTAATGGGACCGGTCGAAATATCTGCCAAATACTGCCAATATTGGAAACGAACAAACTGCATAAACCGTGTCAATCCTCTATAAGCGTTTGTTCACATATACTTCAAATATTTGCTGCATATTTTTTTCTCCACTTCGTATTTTAATATAGGAGAGGATCCCTTTGCAATATTTTACTGGGAGCTGGTTTTTACGCTTCCATTATTTTTAGAGATTCGCAACCCATCGCGCAGGATATAAAATCACAAGCCGAAATCGAATAGCATTACCAGTTTAAAATATAGAGATATTTGAGTAGTACTTGTAGCTACTATATTGATGTTTACACTATTTCGATTTTATAATGCAGTATAACTTAAAATTTAATAGACACTAACTTTAATAGATGTAGCTTGAATACTTGTGGGCATATACTTTACAATTAAACATTAAAGTAAACAAAGTAATTTAAAGTTTGACATTTATAAAGCGGCAAGTCTTACAAAAGTTAATAAGCTTTAATGAACACAGGAGTCAGTAAAGCTTAAACTTTACGGTTTTAGGTACTTCGTGTGTAATCAGAGGACATTTCAGTTATATATATTTTTAATGCAAAACATATTATTGAAGTTGAATGCGTTTATATTTTAATTAAGTAGTTTAAAGAAGTGCAACAGAAATCACTTACAAGAGGTTTTGAGTTCAGAGGTTTCTCAATAGTCGATTTCAATCAAATGGAAAAATATATTTCATAAATTAAAATTCTATGAATCTAATAGTGGAATCCAATATTATATCTACGTATACAGACGTTCGTAATATACCTAATCGTATTATGAATATTATGGTACAGGTACGTGAATCACGTTACAAACGCAATATAATTTTAACTTGAGATAAACAAATGTATTATTATTGAATAAATAAGATAGCAGAATGATTGAACCTTCAATTCGTGACAGGCAGCCGTGAAATCCATTATTGCGGTTCTCTTATACAGCGCAACGATTACTTCGAAATGAAAGACGAATGTTAAGGTAGATGAAAACAATATGTTTACTAGTAATCAAAGTACAAAGTTATAAGAATCATTATTCGTTTAACATTTTCTTAATATTTTTCTAAAAATAGGTTTTGTATCGGATGTATGTATTTATCTTTTGATGTTTGGACGCTTGGTACTGAATCACAGAAATGACTGAACAAATTAGAATGAATGAAACATACCATGCCACTAAATGTATAACGACATAACAATAAACTTGGATTTATTCATTCATTAATGACGCTGCACTCGCAGACTATTGAGCAATAGTAGGTCATGGACAGTTTATAATATTCATGTTATACCTAGTATCTATTCTATGAAGTCTGTCTGAAGCCTGAATAAAAGAAAATAAAAAAAATTCCTAACTGATTTTCACGAGTAAGGTTTTCACGAGTGTGCAGAATGATCAGATCTTGCCGTCTTGTGTTGAAGATGTCGGAAATAATCATGGTGATTTTTTTTGCGGTTTTCAGTTTTGCTTAAATACATTTTAATGAGTTTGTATATATGAGTGATTAGTATTAAAGATAGATAAGTACCTACGTTAACGTTTCGAAGTAACTCCAGGCATTCAGTAAAAACAGTTTTCAGCCGCAGTTTGAGAAAGTTTTAATGGCGTACGGTTCTATAAACTTGTGCCATTCCACTAGCAGGTAGGTACGCTCCATTACGTATTTTGTTGGAAAATTATTTCTGTTCTAGTTTGTATTTACTATGAACGAAGTAGGTACCATTAGCAAATAGGTTTAACACTTGTGTAACTATAAATTAAATAGTGTGACTTCATAAGCAACAAGAGAAACGAAACATTCAAAAAATTCTAGCCTACTTATTAAATTTACTCATATTTTACATACAACGAAATAAAAGATTAAATAAACCAGTTTTAATTTTACAGATAAACCGTTATTTTTTACATTTTAAAGAAGAAAAAGAAGGTAGGTCACATGCTTTAAAAATACAAAAATTTGTATTTTATTCGTATTTGTTATATCAAAGGTGGTCAAAGTCTGTTTTAGGTTTTAAAACAGAATTAATTCAAGATAAGTCTCAGTGAAACAATTAAAATTGTTCCTCTACCGTTCCTTTTTACGGTTCATCAGGTTCATGCTGTTCGTAATTTATGCTTATCTCAAACTTCCTTGTTAACCTCTTTGGTCAGTTCGCGTCGCTTGCGAAAGACGCGGACGTTTAAGGAAAGCGAAGTGCTGTGAGAAATGGTACTGTCATTTTAGTTTCATTTTTACAATTCACTGGAAAGTTTAACGATAAAGACCATTTTCTTTAAACAAATAAACACTTGTTAATAATATAAAAGCGCGGTCATGACTTAACATTACGCAATAAGCATCATATCATACGTTATGACCATTATCGCCAAAATATATGTGCTATGCGCCATTGTCAACTTTGGGAATGAATTCTGCCTTAACTTATGTATCAAGGTCTCCATTATTAAATGCATACAAATAACAAAGCTATATCAATAGATAATCCAATGATCCTTTCCACTTTATCAGTCACGATTGTCGATACATACCTATTACCGATTGGTTCGGTTCATTAACCGTACATGATTGTTGTGTAAACAAGGTAAGTTACAAAATGTAATTAGTAATGTTACAGAAACTCATAAATTGCTTATTAAGAAATCGATCGATTGTTGTGTTGTCTGAAAGAAATATTGAGCAAAAGATTTTATATACGAGTATTTACTGGGCAGTTCGGCTAAAGCTGTTAAACAAAATAGGAACCCAAATATTTTACATAATAATATGACCTATATACCCAGAATGAAATAAATAAAAGGAGTACTTTCAGTTCTATGTTTTTGCAATACAAGAAAATACAAATTCCATTATCGAAGCAGGCTATCGGGTCAAAAAATTGACTCTAAAAGCACTTAAAATAAGCATTACACAACAATGCTCATAAGATCAGTGCATCGTCCTTACAATGTTATCTTCGGATTAATCTCCGAGCTTTGAGATCAGATAAGATGTTACGACACAAGAACAATATCCTCCCTCTTATGTATGGCAATTATTACTGTAATGGCCACCATAAATAAACGTTATAGACTTTTTCATATTACGTTGTAGGTAATTTCTTTAGAAAACTTGAACAATGGGGGTTCCTTGATATAATGATGTTAAAAATTGCAGTCCAAAATTTACTAATTAATAATTAAATTTATAAAACGTTTACTTTGATTTCCTTCGAATTAATTAGCTGTATTCTTGCTATTTTCAGCGTATGAAAAGTTGAATCCCAAATTATATTAATTTTGTACTTATAATTTCTAACTTTTCTTCTAAAATTTTTTTTTTTATCTACAATATTTGACGCACTGACAAACCACACCTTAGGTTAACCTACTCATATAAAGGATAGTTTTGTGCAAAAAGAAAGTGAAGGCCAATCTGTAGATAATAAGTTATCTTATTAAGCCACAGCAGATAAGAGTGCCAGTTTGAAGAAATCAGACACACATATTTCTATTTCGAAGTAGAGACAAGCTATTCATTGTAATCGGAATCACGCATGATTAACTCTATTATAAATAGTGCAAATGTATGTAAATTGAAGCTATGTAGCCAGTAGAAATCTGCTTGCTAAACTATCTCGTGATGACTACCACATAATTATAGGCGTTGGGAATAACAATATTGTTATTCTTATCGACGCATGAACAATGTCGCCATACCATAATAGGTCATAAAGGAAGTATACAAATAGTACGCTTTGTCATCATGCCAAGGTTAATTATAAAACTTTAAATGCTAATACAAAAAATATTGAAGTGTATTGAAGTGGCTTTGCTTAGCTCCACCATTTTTAGTTAAATGAAAGGGGTCATAATGATATGGGAGGTATCTGTATGCAGTGCACTTTCGATTTCACTGACACCTTTCAAGTGTGTCTAAAATCGCCATCGACAATGTACTTAGTAGATCAAAACATTAATAAGTACTTTGAGTAACATAAAACACGTACGGATGAGACCAACCTACTGCATGTTTACGAAAACATCAATGGGAGCATCGAACTCATCTTTATTCATTTATTTATTTTATTTAATAATAACCGAAACAAAGTAAAAGCAATATTGTACACAGGCGCTGCAATCGGAGTAGGTACAATCTTTGATTTTGTGTTCAATTTAAATAAGTTTCTTCCGTCTCCTACAGTATCTCAAGACTCTTAAGCGTCAGTTTAAGTTTCAAACCTACACGATCCAACTTGCTCTTCTAAATTCTCACTAAGTGGCCACACCACAAAAAATTGAATGACACCGACAAAGCGCAGCCGCCTCGTGCCAATCCATGCAATTGAGGCTAATAAAAATGCAATTCTCGTAATTCGTCCCGACTCTATTTACTACCCTTTAATGCCGCTGTGGTGCTGCATTCAATGAATATCTAATACTCGTTGTTGTTTTGTTTGATTCAAATATGCAGGATATTAAATATTCCAAGGTTTCTTGTCTTCTGTTTTCGTGAATATTTGATTTTTAAGGTATCAGTATAAGTGCACAGTTATATACTTGATTATAGTTAGCATAAAGATTGACCTACGATCTAACGTCATAAAATGATTACGTCATTATCGTCATCAACCCATCTGTGTCCACTGGACACCGGTTTCCTATGATTTAAGAATAATCTAGGCTTTATTCTAACACGCCCGACAAAATTATCAGATTAAAATATAATATAATTCAAAATTTTATAACTGATGAATAGCCGTAAGTTATTTAAACTACATTGAATTTGTTTTATTATATATTATAGATTTATAATATTAGATTATATAAATTATATAAATAAAATATAATTATAGATTAGATATAAATAGATTATATATATAAAAACGTAGCTGTAACTGTAACACATTTTCGCTGTTAACGTAAACATTTATTTAAATTACAACAACAAGGCTAAACTAAACTGTGAAAGCTTTCCTTCAGTTGAAATGCATTGCGAGAAAAAATAATCAATCCTGCATTCCCGGACAGGACCAAATAGAAATAAACTAAAACTTAATAATAGCACCTATAGTTACAGGTATGTACCAGTATTTATTTGTAAATATATTTTTGTTTCTTATTGTATTTCCATAATGAATCATATCTTATTAACATGAACTATGGGTATATTTAAGAGCTAATTAAATACAAACAGTTAAACGTTACAAATGCATTTTGCAGTCATTACAGACATGGAGTAACCGGTACTTAGCTTTAGCTTAGGTAACGGATTTGTAATGATGATAGATAGAAAACACGGATGTCCAAAGACTCTTAAATTTCTGTAATGGTAGAAAATCGTCTTTATCAAAGACTGGTAAGCAGGCCTTATAATATTCCCTCAAACTTATAATAAAATACAACAATATCATTAAGCTTTCATGAAATTTCCCTGTTTATTTTTTTATTTCACTTTGATCGGCATTGCGTTTATTATTTGAAATTTGTACCTGGAAACAAAATGGCGTCTTCTTCTCGGCCGATGGCTGCTAGGTGCGCTGTCCACCGATGAAGACCAGTCACTTGCGCCTGATCTCATCCTCGAAAGCGTATTCCTCGCTTCCGAAGTCCTTGCGCTCTCCAACAAAATCGCGGTGTACTTCGTGATCAACATCGTTTATTTCACAATCACTTAACGCGTTTCAACAAACAGATTCGTTCAATCTCTCGATTCCTTGTACACACGAACAAACTCGCGTGTCAAGAAATTGATTACACGGTATTTATGGGTCGTTCTCGTCGATAGCTCACTGCTTTTCACGGCGTTTCTATTAGGAATCGATTTGAAATACGTCGCTTTTGATTAGATACGCGTAATAGATGGCACTTACTTAAGAAGCAACCAAGCATTTACTCCATGATACTAAATGGTTTTGAAATTAACTTTGATCAATTTTTAAGACTATTTTTATGATATTTATGGTGACTTAAAATTTTTGATTTCGTCGTACGAGAACGACTCCCTTATTGTTTGATTTAACTAAACAGATTCTTTCAATATACTGGATAGTACCGTACAGATGGTATAGAATTCTAATAACTCTAACGTTATGTGTATGGATGGCTAAATATTAGTTGTTCAAAGTAGAAAAGCAACAAGTGGACTGACGGGCCGCCATCCGTGCAGTCATGCCGCGGTGGTCACCAACCATATATTATTATATCCCTCGACAACGGGATATCGTGAATTATGCCTCCCACACGCTTACTTGGCCCATGTAAAGTGCATTCGAGTGAAACAACCCTGTTGGTCATTTATTAAAAACATATTATCTACCCACGCTCCTGCCTCGTTTAATGTTTCTCTTCATTCTTTTAAAATGTGGAAATAAGCGAAGAGTGAACCCGTAGTGTACGTACTGAGTATGATGTTATATTTCAGTGTTATTTTAGTTATTCGAATTGCTTTACAGCGTTTTTGATTTCAAATATATATAGGTACACATATATTTTACTTAGGTACCAATATACTTTCAAATCTAATATCCATATTTTAATTTGTAATTTTTAACATAACTGATGATCTCATTCCAAAACACGAACATAATAAAGTTATCTTAAACGTCCTGCATAAAATCATCGGCGACTATAATTCATTTACAGACCCCTAGTGACCACGCATAAATATTCATTGAAATGAATATCGTATGCGCTGAACTAATTGGCCAAATGAGGAAACCATAAAAGGGGACAATATCCATACAGTATCCATGAAGAGCACATTAAAACTCATTAACTACGTCGAAGATTGAAATATGTTCATTTGTTACTTAAACATTATACGTAAATATGCGAGTACATTTCTGTTAAGCCTCTAAATAGATTTCACAATGTTTTAGATTATCGTAGTTTTCTAACAACTTTGACGTACATACGGGATGTAAAGGTAAACCACGAGTTTTGATAGTTTGGCGCAGTTCATTGACCCACAAAAACATATTAAGGGTAGATAAAAAAACACTAAAATATAAATATTGCTTACCTTGATGTCACCTATCAAGGCCTTCAAAATTTAAATGCCTTAAAAAATAAAATAAGTATTGTTTTATGTTAAAGGCTTAGGTCTTCTATCAGTAATTAATTAGTTATTTTATTGATATTTCTTTTTGGCATAAAGAAATTTGTTAGATAATAGATAATTCCGTTGATAATATTAATGACAAGATTCAACATAAATGTTGGTCTACAAGGCTACAACTACGTAGACTGTAGAATAAATTTAAACGAAAGTTCACAAATTAGTAGCTGTAAGTGCGTAGCAGTTACTGTGCAGTCATCGGTCCGTTGCGAGCTACTCGTACCGCCAATTGTTAAAGGGTCTGCAATTACTGAAGACAAAACCGTCGGTGTCATTGACCAGCACCATTGCAAATATACCAGCGATAGAAATAGCCAAACTCAATTATAGCTCAAGGGTACTCTATGAGCTTTGTATAATTTTATTAGCTCTTGAGAAATATATGTAATGGCTTTCAATATCCAATACCTGCGGTAATGTTGACTAACGTTGTTTGTCTATATGTTTGTGTATAATAATATGGTTATGCGCGCTTCCACTATAATGCAAGTATACATATCGCAATTCAGTTTATTTATTATTAAATTTTACGGTATAGGAGTAGAGCAAATCGTAAAGCCACTTTATTCGTTATGATTTTATGAAGTTGGGGTTATTAAATTTTATTTAATAACTAGTATTAGCGTTAGACTAATGGGACTATGTAACTGTAGGCCAGGCACTCTATGATAGCTACATAGTTAACGAAAGTAAATTAATTAAATTATAAGGTGAATATAACGGGTAGGTAACACCCGTCCTCGTTCTTTTGATATTTATTTAATGACTTGCACAAACTTAACGAACGCTTGATGAGTCCAAACATTTTATTGATTATATTTTTAACCAAAATCATAAGTATGTCTTATTGATAAAAAGTTTTTATTAAAACAAGATATTAATCTTTTACCGCCTTTTAACTTGATCCATGATAGGAAGTAGGTATGCCCATAAAGTCTTACATGGCAAACCACCGAAGGCAGTATACCGGTTAAGGATTATTTATCTTGGGAATCTTTAAGATAATTGCGAAACCTAATCCCCGAAACGGCATATCACAGTATCGTGGGGTATCAGCAAGATCATCTCGTCCCATCATTCACTCTGCTTTCGGACAATGCGCTTTCCAAAATATTTTTAACGTCCAATAACATACCTGTAACTGTACCGATTTAGTTGTAGTATCCAGTTTTAGCTATGTATATTATATTCTCATTCAACAATTACATTATAATTTGTGATTTTTATCAATTGACTGATACCAAAATCGCATTTTAAATAAGTAAATAATGAGACGTATCATTAAGTAGAATAAAAAACTCTATCAAAACTGTTTGCTTAATGTTCTGACATTGAAATGATGTTTAAATCGACGGGAATTTTATTGTACTATCGCATCTTTTGCAGTACAAAGTTTTGACCACTGGAAGTCGATATTGCCGATAAGCGATAAGCTTCAAGTTCGAGGTTAAGTTGTAAAGCAACCGACTGTTA
Organism: Noctuana lactifera; assembly: GCA_018231305.1. Classification (NCBI taxonomy): domain Eukaryota; kingdom Metazoa; phylum Arthropoda; class Insecta; order Lepidoptera; family Hesperiidae; genus Noctuana; species Noctuana lactifera. The sequence continues at coordinate 9,489 of DWAV01001340.1, forward strand.
GTTCATATATATGGTACGACGAGTTTGGCTCCATTATTTGCTGTCCCAATATGGCTACATCAATTACGCTTGGTGACATTTCAGTTGACAGGTCAAACGAGTAGCTATTCCTGTTAGTAGCATTCCGAAGAACGAAACTACGAAGAAGAGGAATTAAAATACAGATGTTTTCATAAGGGTTAAAAAAAGATAGACTTCTGGAATGTTGACAGTTTAGAATACTAAGTAGAAACCTAGTATGAATTTTATGATGACAGCAAAAAAGTTTGGCGAATTCAATTGCCCTTTTAGTAATAATTGCGTTATTATGTATAATATTGCAAAATAGTTGACAAAGTAAGTTAAGCATAGGTACCCACTCTTGTCAGTGTTTAATTGATCATTTAAAAGATAACTAGCAAAAGGCGAAATAATGTTTTACATTACCTATTCAAATTAAAAGATGCATTTAACCTGATAGTGATAACTCTCATGGGCGAAATATTTAACGAATAAAAAGGTGTGTATGCAAACGTGCGACGCAGACTGGAAAAATGCTGACGATTCGCACAAAAATACCTGAACAAAATAAAACGCAGCAAAATTCAGTGTGGGACGACATCATAGCTGTGACGACTTAAGGATAAATAAATGCCTACAACATACACCGACCCACACAATGTTTATTTATGGCGCCTTATTTAATAGTCTAGATAAAATTCTTGTTTATTCCGTAAATATTGATCCATCTAAGTAATATTTGTTCTACTAAGGGAACAAATATGTGCCCATATTTTCATAAACACGATCGAAAGAACTTTAGTTTAATGCCTATTTCTTCTATCGCATAGAGGAACAATGGAAACAATAAATCCTTAATACATTAAATGCTTAATACATTAAAATAACAAGGGTCGCTTGACGATAGTATGGCAAGAAGCCAGAAAGTGCTATAAACTCGTAAACACTCAAAGACTTGTAAGAACAATGTAAAAAGTAAAATCACAAAGCAATTGCCCACTTCATCGTAGTGTTGCATTGTTACACTGCAACTAGAAAGCTGCAATAAGTTAAATTTTGCAGCTGTAATTCAAATGATGAATGTCTTAACACAAAGTCCTGTTTACATTAATGTAAATTACGAAGTTACAAATTTATTACAAATAACCAAATTATAATAACAATAAAGGAGTAGGTGTGATTAGATCATCAATAGTTTGACAAGTTTAGTGGAAGCTAACATGAATCATAATGGTTTTGTCATAAATGCTTGGGCCTCTATCCAAAGGTCTTCTGCTTAATTTTGAAATAAAGCCACAGAAATTCCTGGTGATAAATTTAGGAGAAGAGTCAATGAACTTCAATTAACGAATCCAGTAGCACAGCGCACAGAGCAATTTAAATCTAAGTGAGTCCTAGCAATACCTAGAACACAATCACGAAAATGCACCGCGAATATTCGAACTGAACTTGTTTGATAAAAATACCACGTAAATATTGGGGACAACTCCGGAACACTTGTGCAAAGAAAACGCTCGTGCAACACTTCTCGCGAGCGCAAAGATGCGCATAATTTTTGCGTTATTTTCGCAATGGCAATCGTACTGGCTCGCGCGATCCAATCGTCCGATCGGATACGTCGGCGCCGGCGCACTGGCGGTCGGATCGGCTTGCGTACACGCCGTGCAGGACGACGGCTTTAATTTGAACTTGGAACTTCGCAACACGGGATGCAATTTTGGATGTCTTTTTGCTGGATGCGACGTGATCTTTATTAATTGTTTGGAATACCACAGGAGGTGACCGACCTCTTCCTTTTCGATACTTGAGAATCTTATGTAACTTACGCAATAATACACGGCCGCTGTAAACTCATCACTATAAATCTTCATTCCTATTGCGTCGTGAAGGACTTATCTTTGCTTACGGTTATATCAACTGTAGACATAACATTACCGTCATTTTCCATTTATTGTTTAGCTAACTTAGAATTCAAAGAATTACCATTCAGCAGTGAGCTTGATCCAAACAACCTGACATTCTGACTATAATTTTGAGTCCGCTATTTAAAAAGATACAAAGGATAAAAAAATGTTTGCATTCATGGCGCGGCTAAACCCTTTGATGCAGCGATGGCTCGAAGGACGCTCTTTCCCGTCCGTTTTTGTAATAAACTCTTTTTGTAACCCTAAAAGGAAAGCGATCTCAAAAAATATTATACAACTTTCCTTTTCAAAGGGATGGGGACGCATTATGTGAAATAAACTTATCTGGACATAACCTTTTATAGGAGTCGTGAGTCTTATTGCAAAAAAGGTCAGTCCAAACGAGCTGGTCAATACATAGAATAGGCTGCTAACGTTGGATGAAAGTAAAACGTATTCATTATGTACGTATGCATCCTTATTTTCTTGTTTTATATCTTTTTCCTAAATTTATCGTAAGCGTGAAATACTCGTAGCTACGCTTTTAAATTAAATATGAGTGGGTACTAACGAGGCGGATTTTTTTTTTCTTTCGTCTAATTGTTACTGAATGGATTTTTTATACCTCCATACTAAAATACGGGGGAAATTAAAAATGATGGTGTTTATTAACCTTTTTATTTAGTTTGTTTACATTAGTTACGTCACGCAGTAGTCATGTGGCGCCTAAATTATTCAATGAGATAAACACGTGGCACATGACCACGAGTTATCCGAATTGGTTTTAATTGCCCGGTAGCTGTTTTTTTTTACAATGTCATTATTACACCTGATTTCAACAAAATACTCGTACATCTCAAACATTTTTTGAAAATATTTTGCACCGAAAAATTTTTACTTTCTCCATCGAACCAAAATCTGGAATCCAGAAGAGTTAAAAGAAAGTTGTGATACGACAGGACGAGCAGTTACAAATTAATTTATACCTTTAACGACCATCTTAATTAATCGAGGGCATCGTTAAATAATTTCGTTTCTTAATTCGGTTGCGTTATGCTGGTCGGTAATTTAATTATTGCTTTTGACTTTGACTTAAAGTATTTTATTTTACTATGTACCTACATAAAATATGATTAAGCAAAGATATTCATTTTGATTGTATCTTGACTACTCGTATCACGACACATCTCTCTAAAGTCTACATAATTGTAGATAACTACCTACATTCAACAAATACGATTTTAAGAACAAATTTTTTATAAATAATATTATTATATATATACCTATGCAAATGAAGGGCAAAATAAGTCTAATATGTATTTCCATAAAATTTATAAAAATCGATTAAGTTGAAATTCGTTGCATCTAACTAATTGATTTCAAATGTACCAGCATTTAAACTGTGAGTAAAATTCGACTTAGACTATTAATGAAAGTCATAAAATTTTGATCTTTACTCGACGCCTGTGATGAAGCTCGCCCATGAATACATATTGGTGCATTAGTGTACGTACCAATGATGCTGCATAATTAATAACAACACCGTTCTTAACTCTACCGTAGAGACGCTTCATACACCTAAGAAGTGTCTAGAGAACTCTGACATTATACAATCCATTTTTATTATTTCTGTAAGATAAACTACATATGTCTGTAAAAAAATCTAATAGATTTCTCTCAATAGCCTATCACCAATTTTATTGTCCACTACTGTTTAAAAAGCAAATATTAAATATCACACACAAAAGCTCAAAGAACGAAGATTGAACTAAAAAATAATTAGGTAAGGAACTTCCGTTTATATAATTAAATAAATAAGCCTTCATCCTTAGCCATATCTAATAGTTTTCATAGTCTGTAGCATTCTTAATTAATTTAGCATCACGAGGAGCGCGAAATCGCTAAAACGGCGTAATTGGTCGAGGTACGCGCATCCATCCAGTGCGTTATGATATACCACTGAATCTATTAGTGCTTGAAAGCTTTTATTGTTTTATTTTTATGCTTGCAAATAGTTTTAGTGATTATAAAACGCTTTTATAGTTATACCTATGTTATAGTTAGTAATGATTATAAACATTTACTCTCCGCGTAAACCCCGCCCGCGTTAACCTCCGTTACCGACCCGCGTGGTGTAGTGGTTAACACGCAAGTCCACCATTCTAACGGTCCCGGGTTCGATCCCCGGCGGGGCAGAAATTTAAATGATGAATTTAGATTTCTGTTTCCAGTCTGGGTGTTTGTGTATTTGTCTTTGTGTGTGTCCATAGCACCCACGACCCAGGGAATCCTAATGTGGGGCTGTGAGTGTGAAGCGTTATTTATTTATTTACATAAAGTATTCATAAAATCCTAAAAAAAAGTATTCATATTATGCAAATTGGTAAGGTTCGAAACAGTATTATAAATACAATCTTACTTGCGTGGAAACAAACTGGACTGACATGAACACGTGGGCGGAAGGTGCTAGCTCGTGGAACTGTGATGCAATTAAACGTAATATAAATAAGACACCGTGCAATCTCTCTTCACATAC
>DWAV01001341.1:0-13927 GCA_018231305.1 Noctuana lactifera
TCACTCTGTGACACGGACGTAGCGACAAGTGGAAACGGCTTAGGGTCAACACACACCGGAATAAGTTTCGAAGGTGTGCATTTTAATCTTGGTGGGCGCAAGACCGGGCGGAGGGGTGCCGCTTAGGGGTGGCCTATGTCCAACAGTGGACTTCCAAAGGCTGATGGATGGATGGACATTTTAATCTTAGTTTAAAATTAAAATCAAACTAATTAATGCCGTTGCTGTTAATTATCTTAATTATGTTTACCTTTAAATTAAAATAAATTTAAATTATTTAAATCAAATTAAAATATTTTCTTTATATAAATACATTCACATAAACAAGTCGCAAGGGACTGCACTGGGTTCAACATCTGCGTTACAGGTAATTTAAACCTTTAAGTTTCAACTTCAAGTATAGTAATTCTAAGTAAAATTATACCACCAGTATAACATTAGACCACAACCCAAATGAATACTATTTAACTGTCTAATAATTTATATATATAAGTATTATATATATTTTATTATTATATATATATAAAAGTTATATATATAAGTTAGTTACATTATGAAGTTGTTATAATATAAGTTAAGTCATATCGTAAGACCGTAGTGACACTCGAATATTGAATAATCTCTCAAATATATTATGTTTCTTTTAGCAAAATTAATTTCCTTAACGTATTATAGAGGATTTTCAGTATGTGCTGAGCTTTGCGTGAGACGATCTAGTGCTGCGAAGCGAATATTCTCTGTCGCAAGACTTTTCGTTTGTTAGTATCAGCTTTCTTTGCACTATTGTTATCAGCTGCAATTACGTAAATAGAAGGCGTTGTCCCACTTTCAGTGCATTTTTAGCAGAAATGTTAGATACTGCAATTTTTTTGCTTGCAAAAAGTGCTATTTATGTTAAAGCTTACAGACTTTAATATATCTGTGAAACATTTGTTTTCGCTCTTTTTAGAATAGTTACGTAAGAAAACTTCTTTTATTTCATTAACACACGCTACAGCACTTACTTCTTTGTTACCATCGTTCTATAAGATCGATGCCCGATAGTTGAATCGACCACGAATCGAGCTTTAATAAATGATTCGCCAGCCACCCGTTCGAGCTTAATTGCTACTGCCGTAATACGAATCTTGACGGTTGATTTAATGTGTGAGTAGGGTCAATTAAAGGGATCCAGGTCATTTTTTATTCACGGTCGATTTGTTCCTGTAAAATGATATATTGGTTCTGTGGGACTTTAGGAATATTGTGACTCTAAATATATTCGACGAGATGTTTAGTGTGTATCGGAATAATAAATACGGAATTCAGAGCCGTATTTAACCTTTATTTATACAAATAAATAAAATAGGAGTGTCTGTTTGTAATATTAAAATAACGGTTTTTTTACTAAATGCATATAATTATACACGGTACGTATATCAAAATAACATTTTTTTAGAATTTTTGTCTGTCTGTCTGTTTATTTCGGCTAATCTCTGGAACGGCTGGACCGATTTTGATGAGACTTTGACTGGCAGGTAGCTGATTTAATAAGGAGTAACTTAGGCTACTTTTATTTTAGAAAAAGTTATTAAATTAAATTTTTTAACGCGGGTGAAACCGCTTGGCACAGCTAGTAAAGAATAGACATTGTCAATTTTTTTTTGTTGATTTTTTTGTATAGATGTTTAATATTACTGCCATTACTCGTATAATCGATATTGATAGATATTAATTACCTTAATATCTATTTAGAATTATGATTTATTATTTTTATTTATTTTTTTATTTTTTTAACTATGAGCTTACTATAAACATTAATGACAGGTAGGTATGAGGTAATGGACCGTATTAGATAACTACATTAATTATCCATTCGGAATGCAAATTGCTTAATGCTGTCAATTAATCGACAGTCATTTACGTGTCGATTAATTGATAGGTTATGTATTAATGTCGCAGCCTCTGGCAAGTTGATAAGTGGTCACGGTGACCTTTATTATAATCTCATATTAATATTAAAAAATTACTTGTGAATATATGTATATAATACACTATCGAAGCTAGCGAATATCGGTTGATATGTACAAAATGTTTTGACTTAAGCTTCCAAGGAAAACTCTCAAAGAAAACATTAATTCTTCCACCGACGGTTGGAAGGGAAATTGCAGTAGAACCATCTCATTATTCCTACAAAGAGAATAGTACTGTCAGAGTACGAACAGTTTGTAGAAGAGAACGTACTGTTTGTAGAAGGAAATATATTGTTTTCTGGCTATTGGCTTTTTAAAGGACATTGAATTTGTCAGTGCCGCAGCGTTGGTTTTTCATCGCCCGGGGCGGACAGTTTGTTCGTCGCTTTTTTATCTGTTATAGGTAAATGGTTACTACTATCTTTTTTTCTTCAATTCCCAAATTTGCTGCCCCTTAAATCAAATCTTTTTAAGAGTGCCGCCCGTGCATTTACCAACGTTACGGTACTGAGATTCTCGTAGTGGAAAAATTCAATTTTACACGTGGTTATGCAATCATTTCACAAGTTTTGCCGCCCCCTTAACAATGCTTCTCTTGCCGCCTCCACTATACGCTACGCCACTGGAATTTCTCTCCATGTTATTGTTTCACGACTGACAGAGGCGAAAGCAATAGAAAGCTCGAGCTACGCTGACAAGAATATTTAGTTGGCTACATGCACACACGGAAAATTTGGACAAAGCGGTTGTGCCGCAATATTCTATTTTGTGTTAGGGTTCCGTATTTATTTTTTATTATAATCATATAACAATTTCACACTTTTACATTTCAAGCTTCTCCCTGTGTGATTATTTTCGTAAATAAAAAATATTTATTGACTTTTACATAATCTTATTGTACCTACAATGAAGAAATCAAACAAAAATAAAACAGTTTAGAGACAAAATGTTTCCTTTGAGACCGGCTTATGACTTCAAAGCATTCTTGAGACTTCGCAATCTATAAAAAGTTAAATAATAGCGTTAAATCTTTGACCTTTTTCTACAAAGAGAATCGTTCATTCATTGCTTTGATTTTGCGAAATCTATCGAATAGAAAGAATAGGTAAAGCCAAGTTCTAAAATTAAGTCGGTCTCCTCTCAAATTTCAAAGTGTGGGTAGATGAACTTTACATGCCTTTTAAGAACTTTTAGTTATAGAGATACTTAAGGCATGCAGGTCATTGCAGGTTTTTAACGTTACAGCTATTGACATTTGTAATTGCTGAATGCACTGTCACACAATATACCTAAACTTATTGAAGCGTGTCACTGAGTTTGAACCCGGATCTCTCGACTAAGAAGCGTCATTAAACACTGGGCCATTATCGCTGTTAAGAAGTGTTGAATGCCAGAATAAATTTTTTCCACTAGCATTTTTTAAAAGTAAAATTATTGACAACGATTTCGTGGCTCAATTTGGTAATATTCAACCGGGAAAGTGTTCGAGCCACTTTGACATTGCACGATAATGGGTGTTTAATTGTCCATAAAGACGAACCACTTAAACTTAACAACATTTCCAGGGAATATTGAGAAAATAATTGTTACCACGGGCTGGGGACGAGTCTCCTTTCAAATATGAGGAGGATTAAGGCCTCAAAGTGATGTTCATTTTTTTTTGTTTGGCTTCCGTTGTTTGGTTTATATAAAAAAAATAGCGAAAAATGTTGACTTTTATTGACAATATTGAGATTTAAAAAAAATTAAAATGTAGGGATCATGTGCATGAAAACCATGAAGTTTTTTTATACCACCTACCGTACGTTAGGTAAATATCCTCTGAACCATGCATGCTTATTTCAATAACATTTTTCCCACTAATTAATTCCACTTATTAATGAAGGCGTGCCTGCCTTCAACCCTTTTTATGTCCTTGATTATAAAGGAGTGCCGAGAGTTTTTTTCCGCCACCTTTTTATCCCGGAAAACCTTAACCAAAAGGGTGCCTAAAGCCGATGTACCGTATATTTAACGTTCATGCAGTAGGTATAACATATACCTTATGATGAATAAAAATTTTTTGCTTCGATTTTTCCCAAAACCTAGGCCTGGAGCATACTCCACCACACTGCACATGCAAAGAAACAAGAAACTACATTTTCTGCGGTTGCTATTAGTATGTTAATCAGAGTTCTATTACATAAATATCCACTAGTCAGGTTTCACGTCTTATCAGACGTACAATTTTCTACTCTATTTATGCCAAGATAACTCTATACTTCCTAATACCGTGTAGAGTTGCGTGACTGTAAAGGGTTTACAATCTTCTTGAATCAGTGCATGTTGTATGGTACAAGGTTAGACTGTACACTGTAAGGTTTTTGTTAATCTATTATCTATTACTTATAATAAATCTGTAAAGAGGTCAATTCTGTACATGAAATATATTTCCAAAATAACTATCAGGGTGTGATTAGGGATCGATACTGACGCCAAAAAAATGTAATCAGTTAAATTTTTATCTCTCTGTCTGTCTGTCTGTTTCTATAACGGTTATACCCGTTATAGAAACACAGACTGTAATTTATACACTTGATTTTAAAGGAGTGCCGAGAGTTTTTTTCCGCTGGCTTTTTTCTCCCCGCCTACCTTAGCCAAAAGGGCGCCTAAAGCCGATGTATCGTATTATTTGACGTTCATCCAGTGTATACGTGTACCATATGATGAATAATTTTTTTTTATTTGAATTTGAATTCTTAAAGAGTAGCAAAAGTGAGACCTCAGCTCAAATAGTACTGAAGTATGTTCAATTACTAACTTACCTCTTGTATTACTACTTCTAGTGGTTGACCAGTCTGCAGCTCCTCGGAAGGGCTCCTCGTTGGTCGAACTGCATATTCTCTCTCTCCTATCACCTGGAACAAGCGAACATTAACTTAGTTTCTACAGGTCACATTCGTCGTATTATGAACTATAAAAACTCGCGATCTAAGACCTACTTCCTACTAATTCAATTCAATAATGTTTGCGTTCATTATTTTCTTTTGAATATACCTGTCCAAAAGCATGGCATCCATTTGCCAACGCGGTTCTAATTTCAAACGCGTCGCTTTGCGCGGTAAATTCAGTGTGTCTGATTGGACCAATCAGCGTAAAATGTAAACAAAGATGGCTGCCTACTGCACGTTTATTGGTATGCGATTTAAGCTATTTCTGAACTTTTAATAGGCAAGATATAAAACTGATTATTTATATTGCATGGCATCTAGCATGCTCTATCAGAGTTCCATGGGTTCCATAAACGCCATAAATATGTTGGATTATCATAATTATAATTACAATTACTATAATATGTAATTAATTGTTCGTAGCCGGTGTTTGTGGCTTCGCTGTTGCAGATGGTTTTAAATAAAAACAATTAATGTGTTATTTTAATCGTAGTAAATTGATATTAATATCAGTACCTACACGCTCGATTAATTTGCTTCACAGATAGCATTCTAATATCTCGGCTGCTGGAAGAAATTACAGACTGAATTAAAATATTTCGTAACCGTTCTGTACCGTATTGTTCCGTTCCGACGAAGCCACAGATAATAACAAAATATCACAATTATAATAAAGGTGCTTACTAATAAGACCGCTTTGAATAATGAGGCTGCTACTGGTACCTATTTTCAGCTGTAATTACGAGCAACAGTGTACAAATACCGTTCTGACGTTTAAAATTGCGTATCTGTGAGTTTTACCGCAAAATTGTATGAAGCAAGCTACACTTTAATTGTACAGGCATAGTAACTACAGTAAGGAAATATATCTAAATTGTAGTAGTAAACCGCTTCTTCAATAAATGCATAGGTAATGTAAAGGAGTTTAGTGTTCGATATATTTTTGAAGTAACCAAAACCTCATTATTATTTTCATGTATTTATTTGACATACACAACAAAATCAGAATACTTTTTATTTTTTTTGTGAAAGTCCGGAGCGCTGCTAAGTATTTGGTTGACAGTGACAATTTCGGCAGTCACATTTGCCGTATAAACAAACATAATGTCTAGAAAACTTTTGTTAAAACGAATCAAAATTTAAGCGTCCCCACAATGTATTCGGCTCAAATGTTTTTCTACATTGTATGTAAACGAGGAGTCATGTAATAGGTCGCGACACCCATTGCGCATGCGCCGGTCAAAAGTCAAGCGCGACAATGGCGGGAAAACGCCGCTAGCGACGCCATTTTTATGAATTTCAAGCTTGAATTTCGACAATTGTCGGCGTCACGCGATGTGGACCTTAGCGACTACTTATATGGTTAAGAATACGGCTTCATGACAACCAAATAATTGTTTTTGAAGATATTATTTCGTTGCTCAATTTAGGTCTAGGTACCTACATTACAGGTAAGCTACGTGCTATGTGTTTTACCGACTACACTATGGTGAGTTCTGCAAGGAACTGTCCGAATTCATGCTCGCCATTACACTATACCACCAACCAAAGATTAAAATTCCATCCACACCATCTGGAATCGTGACTGTCCGTCCACGGTTCGATTCAGACGTCCCTCTTTAGTATAGATTTTAGAACCTACTTATGTCGAGGTTTAATACCGACATCAAAAAAATGTAGGCTCTGAGGGCCTAGTAAGAGTTTTAACAGTTTACTGTAATCTAGGTTCGGTTTAGTTACTAAACTTTAGTAAGATCTGTGTTAGTAACATTCTAACGTCGGACAAGCAGAATAAGTAGGTACCTACTCGTATCACCTTTCAACGCGACGATGAAATTACCGCTACTATGAGGAATGTTTTCGCTATATTTCCGCAGTCTCTTGTCTGAGAACGAACCTATTTTTTTAAAGAATCTAGTGAATAAGCACGTCTGATGAATACAGGTTAGGTATCCCATAGATGTACGGATGGTGTATTTAGATGTACGGATGATGTATATGGATGTACGGATGATGTATATGGATGTACGGATGGTGTATGTGGATGTAGCGATGATGTGTGTGGATGTAGGGATGATGTATATGGATGTACGGATGATGTATGTGGATGTAGGGATGATGTATGTGGATGTGCGGATGATGTATATGGATGTAGGGATGATGTATGTGGATGTAGGGATGATGTGTGTGGATGTACGGATGGTGTATGTGGATGTAGGGATGATGTGTGTGGATGTAGGGATGATGTATATGGATGTACGGATGATGTATGTGGATGTAGGGATGATGTATGTGGTTGTACGGATGATGTATGTAGGTGTACGGATGATGTTTGTCGAAGTAGGTATGTAGTTATCTACTTGTAAGTTGGTAGCGATCAGACATGACAGACATTTAATCGATTCATTGCTCGTGTTAACCACAGAACAAGATATCCGATTAGGTTTTTTGCTCAATCATAGATTTTGGTTACGTGCTATGGAATGTTTGTAGTGTTTTTATTATTTGCTGGCGTAATAGTAAATAATTGGCGTTGTACAATTGTGTATAAAAATTAAGGAAAGTGATGGTCCATCATTTGAAGGAATCTCAAGGATAAAATTAATTTTGACGTTTTATATGTGAAGCCAAGCTAATGAACATTTAATTTCATCGTATCATGACTTAAGCGACTTATATATTGAAAAAAAAATTAACAAGAAACTTTTCAATCGTTTTAATAAGGTACTTTAAACGCCATTATATCAAAGACCATTAACATTAATTATAATGTATAAAAAAAACAACGCATTTAAATAACCAGGTGTAGGGCAACACTGACCATAGCGCATTTTTTTAACTTTCGTTTATGGTCATAAGTAATCTGTGTAATGCCTTGAAACTAATTGTCTTCCGTCTTAATTAAGACCTATTAACATTAATATGCGTGAACAATTTATAACTAAATACTCGTTACCTTCACATAAAATTGGGTAATTAATGAGATTGAAGCATAAGGAAATAATAGCCAAAATTATCATTACGATGGCTCTAAAATCAAGTTTGGAACGGTAAAGAAATTTAATGCCGTCAAACCGACTAACTTGGAAGGAAAAAATTATATTCAAAAAATTTAAGATTAGGAATTCTTTTGACTAATTGTTTAATAGTTATAGTATCTTACTCGTTTATTTAAGATTTTGGATTAGATATCGAAATAGAAAAATTAAGCCTTGTAATAAAATTGTCTTCATGTGTGGCAGTTATTAACGGTAAATTTCAAACGCACTACCGTGTCTCGGAGGGCACGTTAAGCCGTCGGTCCCGGTTGTCATCGATAGATAACAGTCGTTAGACCTAGTCGGAGGCGCTTTGGGCGGGTTGGCAACATCCGATACGGTTTGGCCCCTAACCCGTATCACCACCAATTCGCATTGAAGCAGCGTGGTGCACTATGTTCCAAGCTTCCCCCGGTTATGGGGAGAGACTAGCGCTGACTAGACTTATAATCACCTATACTTAGATAAAATATTATTTACATATGTATTTTGATTATAATATGTTTAAAAATGGGTTCAAAACCCGGAGATTATATTAGGTACCTAAAATAATACGTAGGTATACTATTGTTGCCAGCGCAGCGCCAGTCAACTTGCTAGCAAGGTAATGTCACACAGGTCATTGTTAACACAAAGTGCAATGTTCAAACAATTCCAACTGGTCGTTGAGTGTGTAAATTATATTTTAATACTCGTACTGAGAAAAATAAACTACGTACTCGTAACTATGTGTAGCTTTTGTTTTGTTTGCGTTAAGCCGTTTTTTTTTCTGTGACATCTAGGTATAGATAATAAATAATAGCCGCATGGATTTAAAATGTAGTTTTTTTTTTATTTTAGATGATTGCACTCACACTCCAAGTCCAATAACTGACATAGGTTATGTCAGTTAACGAAAATTTTTATTTATAAAAAAATATAATTACTTTATCAGATTGGGCACCAACGTCGTTAGTAACCTATTATTATTTAATATACTTACTAGATATTGTATATTATACTACATACTAGCTAACCCCGTGAACTTCGCGCATATAAAATAAAAAACCAAGGGGTGGACCACCCTTAACATTTAGGGGTATGAAAAATAGATGTTGGCCGATTCTCAGACTTACCAAATAGGTACCACACCAAATTTCATGAGAATCGGTCGAGCCGTTTCGGAGGAATTCAATCACGCGCACCGTGACACGAGAATTTTATATTTAAGATATACCTAATATAGTTATTAGATATAATATATAATTAATCTACGGCTATACCATGGATTAGTACCTACATGTGCTATACAAAGTAAAAGAACAAGCTGTACTAGCTTTAATTTTGTCAGCTGACAGCCAAAACATTAAAAACAATGGCGTCGTAAAACAGTTTTACACACATATTTACGACCTGGCAACGTCGTGATAATTTCACCACATTCTTAATAACGCCAATCAAAGTGTCCATCGCTTAAACGAGTAATATGTTAAAGTTTAATTTACACGAGAATTACAATATTGTAATCATATTTTCATGCTTCGGGGGGCACGTTGAGCCGTCGGTCCCGGTTGTTATCGACAGATGACAGTCGTTAAACCTGGTCGGAGGCCCTTTGGGCGGTTTGACAACAATTGTTTTCTTTATTTTATGATAAACTAGTCAGTATTAAACAGAAATATTTTAGTCTATGTGGATTTTTGTGTCAGTAAATCTTACCTATGTCCCATCCCTATACTAGGTACTAATTTAATATATAAAATTTCCATGTCACAATGTTAGTTACCGTACTCCTCCGAAACGGCTTGACCGATTTTTACTAAATTTTATATGCGTATTCAGTAGGTCTGAGAATCCGCCAACATCTATTTTTCATACCCCTAAATGTTAAGGGTGGCCGTGGTACGAAGTTCGCGGGGTCAGCTAATATTTTTATTAAGCTTACCACTAATTACGTCCATGGCTATTGTATATTCTACCCATGGTCTATGGTCCCAGGCTTTTGTGTACATACGAAATTTACCAAACAAAAAACCATTTAACACATATTGCCGTAGTCCTATAGCGTAAGTGCAAAAGCAAAGAAAAATTGCGTCAGTAATATTACGTTATTCTCGTTATTAACGTCAACTTTTCAAGGATTTCCATTTTTTATGACGTCAGTATTTATTATTTATTTAAACATACATTGTTATGAGGTGTGTACTTAAACGAAAAGAATTACGTTTCTAATTAAATCTAAAAAAAAGTTAATTACACATACGAGCAATAAAATCGACTCACTTACTTTTTAAATTTTTTTTATATAAATAAATTAATCAAAATCAACCATTGAGATGTCAGTGACAGAGTAGATCGACTCCACGAAATACAGGATAATTCCAATAAAAAACGAAAGCTTAACCAAAGTTAAAAGTCTGTTAACGGTTTGGAATGTATTTTTTTGACAGTTTCGATAATATAGGTTATGTTAGAATTCGGAAATCTTGTACTAAAGGATAAACTAATAGAGCGTTAACTGAACATTTGTGGAAATAATTAAAATTAATTTATCTTCCTGCTAGTCAACCATTCAGAATTTATAAAACCAGCACAGTTTCAGCTATTTAGAGCAATTAAAGCTAAATGTGACAGGATGATAGACATCTTAGATTATTTCGGTTTCGTCTCATACTCTGAATTTTAGAACATACGTGTAGTACTAAAAATAACGTAATAAAATTATTATCTTTATTTCAAGTAACCTAAATTCCTACTTAATTCCAACTGTCTTAAGTCAAAATCAAAATAATTTAATTGCACAAATAACGGCTACAAGATTGGGTAATAAATGCAAGAAAAAAAACATATGAATTATGCATTATAATGTCGTAACATCAGCTAACTTGAGTAAAACAATATATTATCGAAAAAATAACCAAGTTAACTCTAATTTTTAACTTTCGAATATTCTAGTTCACATTACAGAAGCAACTTACGAGTAATTACCGATCTTATAGGTGTTTATACATATTATGTATTATTTAAAGTTATTAAAAAAAAATTATCTGTTTCTTTTTTTAATTTTAAAGTTTAGTTACATCATTTATTTTGCTGTAATAGTATATTACCACAATGACCCGCGTGGTGTAGAGGTTATCACGCCAGTCCACCATTAGTAGGGTCCCGGGTTCGATCCCCGGCGGGACAGAAATTTAAATGATGACTTTATATTTCTGTTCTCGGTCTGGGTGTTTGTGTATTTGTCTTTGTATGTGTCCATGGCACCCACGACACAGGGAATCCTAGTGTGGCTGTGAGTGTGAAGCGTTATTATTATTATTTGACATCAAATGTTGATGTCCATGGACTGCAGTGAACTAATAAGGTTGCCTTGAAAGCGCATTTACTCCTACTATAACTTCGCTTCAAATCATCCCCAGGAAGTTACCGTTTATGCCAATGAGAATGATTTTACAAAAAAAACGGAACGCAATTATTACTAATTGTATTATTATGCATGAACAGTAATTTCGCTGACTGCTTATTATGAGACGTTTGGGCTCTTGTCTGATCGTTCGCGAAAGGCGAGAAGCGAGAAAAGACTGATATCGATAAATTTTTAAGGGAAGTGTGTAGAGATAATGCGAACCCAATTTGTCATTTACTATACAATTTTTTCGTTTGCAACTCATTTAAAATACGCCATTCTCATAACCCACCGTAGAGTAGATACTTAAGTAAGTTGCTTAGCTAAATTGCTGCAGTTGCATGTGCTGGGGAATTGTGGATGGATCTGCATTTTCATTAATAGCAAGCATGCCTGTACGACCTCAGATAGGATTTTAACCTGCTTGAGGTTGGACGTGGGTCTTCTTGGATGTTGCTAGGTAATGTTGCTTGCCATAACCGCTGTTAAATGTGGTCTGCATGCTTATTTGCTACTGTTATAATTCCTACAACAAATAGGATATAAATTCTATCTGAGGCCGAACATGGGTGCGCAATATTATGAGATGTTCAACTTGAGGTCGTCACAACGAGTATATAGATTCATAATGGCGCTCGCTCGCACTCAGACACGCGGTTTAAATAATATATAATTATGTGACGTTTCGGTTAGAAGTCCCATGCCCTTGACATCGACACGGTGAGAAAAACAGTCAATTGTAAGTTACAGTTTTCCGTGTTATAGAGATTAGGGGTTACGCCGTTATTGCATTGTTTGTTTGCAAAGGGTGGCAACACTGGAAACAGATGCGCTGATAACGCCATTGTTAACGAGCTTAAGTAAGTTGTTTTGTAAATGTAATTAACTTAAGGCTGAAGGTTTGAAGACAAAGATAAGCACAAGTGCTCGCATCGTGGAGGAAACGCTTTTAAAGTTTTTATATTTCTTTAGGATTCAACATGAAACCTATGTCAGTAAAATTTTAAGCCCAAATTTTTAATCGCAATTTTAATATTTTTGTAATTTTTTATTTAATTTACCAATCAAAATGCCCTACAAATCTATAGATACTAATAATATAGCATTAGGTATATAAAGCTTAAAAGTTTGTTTGTCTCTTTGAACGCGCTAATCTCTGGAACGACTGGACCGATTTTAAAAATTATTTTTGTATATGATAGCTACATTAATGAGGAAGGTTATAGGCTGTGAAGCATTACGTTACTATTTTTAACGCAGGTGAAATCGCGGGCACCAGCTAGTAATTTATATGGCAGAACAAAACAACGTTTCCCAGAGGTCCGCTCAACTAGTAGCTAAGTATTTACCTAATTCATATAATATGCATTACTTATACATTTTTTCCTCTTAGAATATAAAAATCAAAAATGCACAAACTTATTTAACTTGCGAGTTGTAAAAAGTAAATGACGTGGGACTAAAGTGGAGGCACGGCGAAGGAGGGAAGTCGGAATCTTGGTTTTTGCTAAAATTATAGACACATCACCATAGCAAGCGATATATTACACATCCTGTTTATATACAATCAATGTGGTATAGGAGTATTGAATAGTTTTATAGTAAAATAGTATAATAGATTTTTGTTTGGCTGTGAGAGCTTAGCCTAGGGTTGCCACCTTTTTTGAAGGTAAAATAGTATTTTTTCAAAACATAGCAATAAAAATAGTACAAGTGTGTACTATTTACTGTTATACATTACATTTATTACGAACGAAGTGAATGTGTTTTGTTTTGAAATTCAAAATTCTGCGTTGCGGTGCTTTCGTACAATTATTTTTAAAAACTCAACAACTGAACTACCGATGAAAATATAGTATTATTCGTACTATATTATTTTTCGATAACATATAGTACAATTGACTGAAACATAGCACGATACTATAAAATATAGTACGGGTGGCAACCCTGGCTTAGCCTAAGTGGCCTTAGTCAAAATCTTTAACCAATATTCTTAGTCGTAGATAGCTATAATAAATAATTATACATCGCGTTACTAAAACAACAGACTTCTAAATTGTCGCTTTGCAAATTTAAGACTTATATGGTTTTCTCATGGATGCCATTGTCAGAGCTGGAGCAAATTAAAATGTGACCACACGGGAAGCACCAGCTTTCAAATAGAAAAAGAATCATCAAAATCCGTTCACCCAGTCGAAAGTTATGAGGTAACAAACATAAAAAAATACAATCGAATCGAACAAGGACCTCCTCGTTTTTTGAAGTCTGTTAAAAAAATTTGGTCCACGAAACCGTGAAGTTAAGATTAGCAACATGTCGTAGTGGCGTTGTGGAAGGTGTAAATGGGCCCTTACGACACACAAACCGCTTCACCGAAGCATGACGTCATTCAACAAGACTTAATTTATATGTGTAAATGTCGTAAACGAGAGGATCATAATATACCTAATATAATATTTAAATAATTTTTGAAAAGCGCGCTTTTAGTAACTTCTGGCTATGCTAATAGTTAAGGAAAACAGTTCTTGTGTCTGACGTAGTCCGAGTTAATCTAGATCTAGATTATAATATTATGCGCGTCCGCACTTCCCCAAGCAAAACATAAGAACTTGCCACTAG
>DWAV01001342.1:0-13922 GCA_018231305.1 Noctuana lactifera
TCAATAGGAGCAGAGCAGTGAAGGGAAATGTTGGGAAAAAAAATTTAACGCGGGTGAAACCGCGGGGCACAGCTAGTTCATTATAAATTCAAACAAAACTGTTTCTAGTAAGTTTTTAAAATAATGTATCAAGTCTGTCGGAATTTTCCTTATTCAAAACATTAGATGGCTCAGAGTCAATTAGCTTCATGCAGCATGTGATTTGTAACAAGACAACACACAGCCTCAGGTGAAGAAATTCTTACATCACAGCCATACAATGATGTATGTAACTTCATGATTTTTGTTATCAACAATGTATTTGCTCAAATTTATCTACTCTCGATATTACAACGTATTATTTATGTTTTTAAGGTTATTAAGTTTTATGTTACTACTGTAAAAATTAAAAATGTTATCTTTAATCTGTTATTTTACCTTACACTCCCCTCTTAACAAGGTATTGATAAATACAATACATTACTATTTATTATATTGTATTGTATTTAGTATTAGAATACAACAATTACCTCAATAGGGTCAACATCGTGGGCAATGACCACCAGCTGCGCCTTCTTCTTCTCGACCAGCTTAGTGACAGTGTTTGTGCCTGATCGGATTGTGTTCGGCCTCTTTGGTGGAGGCTCATCTTTCTTGGCGACCTGGAAATGAACGCTGATTAGTGTTTCCTTGTCATTTCATTGTATGGGTGTTTAGATTGTGGAACAATCAGAGATCTTGGTGGTTAGAGGTCTTCATAGCCTTCTGACGTAAATGTTATGCATCATTTACTAATTTTAACTAAACATTTTATCATTACACCATAATGCATGAGGACTAAGATGGTCACATCAAATAGTGTGCCCCGCAGCAACCCTCTCCAACCAAAACACAGTAGTTGCTACACGATTTGCTTCACTGTGGGTTATGAGGGCAGCGGTGGTACCTCCCGGGCAAAACTTTACCCTCAAAGCTAATGTGAATAATAAATATGATTTTCATTTATCACTCAGTTATTATTTACTATGAAAAAATGTCATAAAGATCTTTAAACAGAGCTGACACTTGTAGTGTAGCCCAACCTTCATACAAACAAATTTAAATTGATTAATTCCAATGAAACCCTCCTTGCTGGCTGGCAATAAGACTATCCTGCATTAAATAAAACTGATATTACCTTAGCTTCAGCAGCTTTCCTCAGACGTTCTTTCCTGACTGCTTCAGTCTCAGGCCTGTATTTCTCAAGGATCTTGAAAAGTCCTTTCGCTGCAATGAATTTTTAACACAAATCAGGTAACCATTGTCGGAAGGAATTGAATTTTATGTCTAAAGGAAACATATCAGAGTTAAAAAGCTCGTATATTTTTTTGATAATCACAATCATTCATAGTTGCATTTGGAAATCATCATATTATTATGTATGAACATCAGTATAATTAGCTAACCCTTGAGTATAATGTTAAAGGTAATAACATATTATAGAAAAATGTGGACAATTTTATTAATATCTATCAATACTTATTTATAGTATGTCGTCGCTGTCTGTCTTCTGTGTACCTACTATGGTTTTAATTTACAAATGAACTAGATTTTGGTGTAATCCAGGGTGATTTTGTATGTGTGATTGTGTGTGTCCATGTTTCCAGGATCCATGGAGACCCAGTATAAGGCTATAAGTGTGAAGGGTTTTAAAAAAAGCCAATATCAATATATTCTAATTCTGTTGAACATCACAATTGGTATACCTGTGGTCTTGTCCAAAGTCTGAGTGAATTGGTTGATTGGCGGTGGCACCTTCAACCTGCGCTGGAGCACTGCCTTCTGACGCTGGATACGGATGTACTTGGGCCATCGGACAAAGCGGGACAGGTCACGAGTTGGCTGGATGTCCTGCCCTAGAAGAGTTGAGCAGTTGTTAGTAATATGTTGGTATAAAAATTAAGTTGATATTGAATGTTGATTTGAATTAATTAGGCTTGAAAAATCTAACTTCTCAAGATAAAAGTGTAGATGTATATAAATGAGATGTTTCAGTTTCATTAAATACCTACCATAGGTACTTAGAATAGCGCTTCAGATATTGAATATTATCCCCTAAGTTAGTACGTACTTACATTAATATTTTGTTTTATTGTTAGAACAATGCATGACTCATAGAGCACTTAATATTTAAATTCACTTTACACAGAGAACTTACAAAGAATTTCAGAATTTTTGTCTTAATATCCTTTTGTTTAGACCAAATCAGTGTTAAAAAGCTCGATATTATTGCCCACATGGAATTTCGGGTCTATAATTTTTACATCATGTTTGGTCCAAACATTAAAAAAGTATGTAACTTTAATAATCAGTTGGAGGCTTTACTCACCAATAGCAAAGTTCTTGGACCGCTTCTCGAAGAGGGGGTTCACAATCTTCTTGGGTTCAACTTTTTTAACGACCAGAGGCGCGGCCGCAACCTTCTTTCCTACCTTCTTCTTAGGCTAGAAAAGTAGTACTTGTGTTAGTAATATTCACTCAAGATAGAAGACAAAACTAATATTCTCATGAAGCATCAGAGATCTTGGTGATAATGAGTTTGTAATCACGGCATTCATACGAAAGTCAACATCATGGTAGCTTATAGGTTATTTTATTGTAATATTAAGTACAACACATTTTAATTTCTTGACAAAATTAGGTACACAAATTGATTTAGCAAACAATAAAGAATTAACATTGATATTTCTTGAGTATATAAAAGCGGTATTTACGTTTAACGTCGCAAAATAACAAGTAACGACCGCGGACACACAGTCCAAAACTTCACAACAATTTACATTTCGCACTGAAAATATGATAAATAACTAAACGCACATGGCTTTTACCTTCTTCTGCACCATCTTGTTTAACTTTTAAATCTGTGATCTACAGGCCACGCAAGGATACGTGACCTAAACAGAACACAAGTCTATCGGCAAAAATGGCCGAAACAAAAAGACAGATGTCAAAGTTGTCTAAATGAAAAGAAAGAAACGTCAAACTACAGACTTAGTATCTACCATCTGTCATCAAATGCTACTGTCATAGGTTAAAAAATGACGGCTCATGAACAGATACAACATACTCTTATTTGCTGTCTGCAAGTACAATGCCATAGGTAAGAATAGAAAGCACGCATAGAATCGTGCACTTAATTTAATAATCTGAAAAAGATCTTGTCTAGCACAAATTATTACGCGTAATGTTCTTATTTTATAGAATTATTATTCTTTATTTTATAGAAATGAGTCAGTAATGTATATATCGACAAAGGTCTATTATAGATTTAGGAAAGTTTTATTCTTATAAAACTTGCCTAGGCATAAGCATATTCCTTAGGGATCGTCCATTAATCACGTGAGGTTCAAAAGGGGGTGAGTGTTTTCGAAAAAAATCGCTAAATATCACAAGAGAGGTGGGTGTATTGTTGTACGATGTACCTACATAGGTACGTATTATTTTTATCACTGTGTTTAATTTTTCAAAATTATGTAGGGGAGGTTGGGCAATCTTATTTAAAACTTAAAAAAGAAACTAACATTGTATATGTAATAACAATTTTATTTTCTGAACCTACACTATTTTAATGCTATAAAATTGCATCGTTTTTATTTTATGTCTAAACGAAACGACACTGTAATCTATACAAAAACATTAAATATTTTATAGGTATATGAGGTATGAGCACTGTAAAGATCTTTCTTTTGCTAGAAGGTAAGATGCACTGTTTTATGATAAGCCTAAATTTATTTAGATCTAAAATTTATTTGCCAATTAAATGGGGTACAATACAATTTGATGATGGCAAAAGTTATGCCATGCAAATGTAGTCTTTATATTAATTTATATAAATACTATCTATCTACTTTCAGCGTCATTGTGCCTCGTTGCAGGTGTAAAAGTTAACATGCAGGGAAGTGTCAGCCTTGGAAAGGATGTAATAGACAGTATGTCTTACTATTTTCGAAAGAATGTACTGAGTGGCAGACGTTCCCTAATGCCAGCTCCGATTGAAGATCCATTAACAATAGCAGTAAGAACAGCGCTTCTGTGCAAGGAACTAGAGTTCTGTGAAAATGAACTGCAACATTTTGTAAACGAATACGTTACAATTCTAGCCAAAGCAGTAGAAAACCTTTTGAATGCAAGTGATCCTCACTTTACTACTGAGAAATATGAAGAGGAACTGAAATACAACTTGGAATACATTCGCAGAATCCTGGACGACGCAAACGCGAAGTCAGAAGATGTCGATGATGAATACAATTGGGTAGAGACAATCAAGAAAATCAATGCAAAATTCCAAGAAATACTAGATGTATTCATCCCGGATTCTACAGATACTAATGATAAAAGTAAGGCTAAAGCCAAAAAGGAATTGAGACACAAAATAGTTATCGCTACATCATTCATTGAAAGAAAATATCAAATCAAACTATGCTCCGGTCACGGTGTTTGTTTGAAGTCACACGAATGTACAACAGCTCTCAGTAACATTCTATTCCAATTCAAAACATTGCCAGAAGACAAAATACGCGTATTCGTTAAACATTTCTACGAATCACTCTTCGATGCATCTTTTTACCACCATTTTAGTGACACAACAGCGCATGAGTTTCAAATTATTCTCAACGATATGGCTTACGCAAATGATACACCTACAAAGGACATAATGCTAACCGCTATGAAGACTGTTGAAGCGAGATTGCAGATATTGCAAGCAAATAAAGTAACACATAATAATATGGCTCATGATATCTTAATAGCTCATGCTGTTTTGTCCGACGTTGATCACATGTACAGCCATCGTACGGATCCTTTTAGACTTTTCCTGAATCGGTTCTATGATTGGCTTGCTTCTGATATTGAAATCAGTAAACATATCCGGGCAGTCGTTTCTGATATTTCAAAAGAAATCTGGTCGCATGATGAAGATTTAGTGAATAAACTCATAAATGAGGTTAAAGTGTTTTTGGAGATGACCGTAGGCGATGATAAATAAACGTGTTTACCTGTTAAAGTATAAGATTGTTTTCTTAGGTATATTACAAAGGCTGTACGTTCATACATGGGCTTGTATTTAGGTATTTAGTACCAATTAGTATGCATACTTACACGTCTGAAGGCTAAGTACGAATTTTGACAGTTTCGAAAAACATGATCGAGCTAACTATCATGACATACATTGCCGACTTAGTACAGTACAAAGATGCATTTCAATAAGAAAACGAGCAATGAACATTGCAATTTTAGTCCTCCATGTTTTCGCTAGGGCCGAAACCAATTCTAGTTTACAGTACTCTTACTAGGCCCTCTGTATTCTGTACTAATAGAACTTACACCAAATTTAACGAATAAAACAAGTCTTGTAAAATACTTAGTTGTATTTGGAATTTCGAAAGACCCAAAACCTTAGCCAGTGGTAACATATTGAACATACCGGACATGAATTTCATGATTGACTTTTAAGTAAATTCATTGCAATTTGCATCGAGATTTAGAATATTATTATGTAACTAAATTATGTGCACAAAATGCCTACAACTATTAAGTTTAGTACACTCATTTAAAATCTCATTTACACTTACAATGTTACTATCATTAAACAATACATTGCGTATTGTATAATGATTGTAATTCCGGATTTCAGAATCGCATGTCGCTACAGAATAGCGAGTAAACTCCATCGTTTAATTATTCAAACAGACAATTTTATGAACAAAGCTTAAAAGCTTTCTGAGAAGTTGTTGAAATATTACAAAAGTTTCTTCATGTTTTACGTGTAGTAAAATACCTCCATTATATGTATGTAACTTATAATAAAACGGTAGAATTAAGTGGACATAGAAAGTGAAAAATTGTTGGATAATTTTTTTTTCTTATCTCCTTTAAATCGACGACTCATGTGGTGTAGTGGACTATGCCGGTCTATCATTCAAAGGGCGGGCAAATGGCAAATGGCAAAAAGGGCAAATTCCCGGCGGGGCAGAATTATAAATGATGAATTTAGATTTCCGTTCTCGGTCTGGGTGTTTGTGTAATTGTCTTTAAGTGTGTCCATGGCACCCCACGACACAGGAAATCCTAGTGCGGGGCTGTGCGTGTAAAAAGTTATTTCGTGTCTTTTGGGGGCTAAGTCTATATTTAAGACTTTAAAAATGTCTTGAATGACTTTCATTTTACATATAAAAATTTAAAATACAGGTAAGTAGGTACACGTAATAATTTTCAGAAATCTCAATTCGTCTTTAATTCTGTAATACTTATCTTTAATAGCAAGTTCGTATCTTCGTAACTTTTAACTACTTTGATTACTCGAAGAGCGTAGGTTTTATTTTCAATGTTTAAATTTAATTCTATCTGTTAATTGAATCTATGTAGAGCAAACGTTTAAAATACTCTACTGGCATAGTTATGTGCAAGTCACGAGCCCAAGTCTGCCATTGCAATCGTCTCGTAATGGAGACGTAATCGTCTGTCACTGGATTCAAGGCATCTCAATGATTTTGACAGTTTCGGTTATCCGCTAATTTTTATTTGTCAATGCTTTTCCGGTGATCATGTTAGAACACATTGAACTAATGGTGAATTATATTTATGAATACGTAGATTAAAGAGTGTTGTTGTTGTGGTTGTGTTGTTGTTGTTGCCTATCATGCTGCGTTATACCTATCTGAGTATCTGATACTTCTACATAATGTGGCATTAATAATGATTTAAAGCCTTTAAACTGAGCTTAAACAATGAAAGTACATTTTCATTGTGACGTTAGGCTCGGCACTAGTTAAATAACGAGCGAAATTTTAATCACAACAGTGTAGTCTGAGAGACAGTTAAACTTTCAAGTACGCTTTTATTTAAAGCAAGGAATAAGAAAGACAATAAGTTAATTATTCATTTTGTTTATTTGAACGTTTACATAGACTATTTTATTATTATTTATGCCTCACACTCATAGCCAAACACTAGGATTCCCTATGCACCTACTGCCATGAACACACACAAAAACACAAACATCCAGACCGGGAACTGAAATCTAAATTTATCAATTGAACTTCTGTCCCGCAGAGCATCAAACCCCGGACCGACATAGTAACTACTATACCAGTCAGACGGGTCAACAAGTAATAATACTTAAGTTGTGTAACTTTTTAAAATGTACCTATTTGATCCGCATTTTGATAACCGGCCCCTAACCTATACGGCTATACTGACAAACGAAGCTCCCACAGTAATGGCCGACGATGCGCCGGTTTCATTAACCGCCTTTGTTTACAGGAAAACTAGTTTGGAAGACAAGAAAGGTGGGTGATTAATTGCTGTAACATCACAAACAGATTTCCCTCTGAAAATTAAAAAAATAGTTTCTATTTTAGATTATATCGCACGCTTAGTATTAAAGTGACCGAATCCGAAATTTAAATAAAATGAGTAAGGTACACTCATGTCATTGTCATAGTAACAATCCTAAGTTACCATTTGAAAGCGCATGACACATTCACAGGCGAATACAAAGATTAGGTACCTACCTGTGTTGATGGCATTATGTCCCAGAGATCTTAGAAAATAACTTATGTTTAATTATTATCCCATTACAATAGGTAAGTACCTATATTTCATTTTTAAATTAGCACCCAACCATCTTATCTACTCAGTCAGACAGAAAAGCAACATAACTATCTACATTTTAAGCCATTTCGATATGTACTCCAATAACAATAGAATAAAATGAAATTCTGTACGAACACAATAGACACACTCAATGGTAGGATTATTATCGGTTTTCTCGTTCGAAATTTCAAATGCAATAGGTACATTCCATTTCCAACATGGCGGGGTCACGTGCCGTGAACAAATGTAGATTTCGAGGGAATGTGAACAGAACCGCGAATATGAAAAGAATTTTCAATTCATATTTACAGCGAAGAAAATATGTTTTTGCGTGTAGGTACAAAGTTAAATCACTGGTCTTACGATTTCATGTTTACACTAGTAGGTAATATTATAAAAGAAGTGGTAATGTGAACTATGAAGCGCGTATAGCTATATTATAACATAGGCTATATTATGTATTTATAATAACGATTGCCCGGTCAGCTAATATACTATAAGAAAATTGTCATCAATTTTAATTTAACGTTGTTTCATAATCTAATCTGTCTGAAACTCGAGTAACTACGGTACCTACTCAATTTAAACTCATTACAAAATTTAGTGCAGTTTCCAAAACAGTTAAGGTGGTTGAGCAATTAATCAAAATACACCCGCAATAGAGCTAACTGTATAAATTTTACATTAATTTTGTGACCGGATTGTCATAATGAATATTCAGGGAAGGAGCGGCTGCTTAATGTTAGGCATATCGGTTGGCCGTTGCGGATAACGGTAAGGTAGAAATTAAAATAAAGGTTTTGTTGTAACATTAGCATGTTACATGTTAAACGGTTCATCAGTGTTACTATCAGGCTAGAGCTACTCGTATATACTGCATGGCTGCATGGATAGGAATTTGTTCTTTATAGGTACACTTGATTTTAAAGAAAGAAGTGCCGAGAGTTTTTTCTAGGACTTAGAAAGAGTTTGAAACTAATCGGGCGTTCTGTAATTACACGTGTGTTAAGCCGTTTGTACTTAAAGATTAAAGTGCTTATTGATACATTTAGTAATCAATTGAACTTTCGATTTTGGCGTAAATAAGAGATTCGGCTTAGTTTATGTCTCGGAAAGTCAAACATAAGCAAGAAATTATTACCTATGCAGTACCTAAAGCTTTAGCCTGATAATGACCACACTTGACAGTTAAACATACTGGCATGTACTTTATTATTTAGGTCGGTAGTAAGGTTTTTAAAACGCAATGAAACTCTTCTCCTTAGAAAATGGATGAAATAAATACATGGAAAATATTACGTCATAGCACGTGGAAATCTCATTTCATTTTCCTCTTTTATGTTGCAACGTTTCAGCAGCCTTGAGATGAAATATTATGAATGCAGCGACCGTGAAGAGCAGATCGCCCGCAGAGACTGCGTACTCGTTACACAGCGCACAGGTTAAGCTGCGGAAAATTCTTTCAGTGTATCTTTGAAATAGTTACTACTATTTCAGGCTAGTTAGTACTATTTTAGTCTAGTGCCTAAGCCCGTGATTTTGTCCGCGTACACTTCAGAATCGAGTCGATAGAGAGAAGTAAATGTCCTAAGAAATAAAATTAAGTCCGGTGTTATGTCGCGACATGCTAGGCTAGGACCTTTCTAGCCATCGTCTGCCACGCTCGCTCGCTCGTTTTCGATTCGCGAGTTAGTTCTTAAAAATTTATTTTTAAAATATTCGTAGATAATAATAATTATCTATTACGTAAGTCTATCATAAATGAAAAACATTTTATATGTCTGCAAATGGCATCAACCACTTTGATCTTCGATGAGATTAAGTTTCCTCGAAGTACCTACTAAAAGTAAGTTATCAAGATAAATCAAATACGTAAACCAATTTAAGAAAATATATTTAACCTCTTTATTTGGATGTAGTCTTATAAATACATTGGTATGTTCATACAAATATCTTATTAACTAAATTAACTAACTATGAACACCAACATGATCCGTAGTAATACGGCTTCATATCCATAACACCCATGGGATACTCAACTTCCGGGAAGTAGATGTATGGGGGTGGTGATGCTGCGCAGTCGCAACCAAAGTTATCAAAACAAATGTACATTGCTGCAGGATCCTCATAGACAGCGCAAGGGTTCTGGATATCCCGGTAGCAGCTGCACGCTGGATATACGTCTCCACAATGTCCACATGTGTTACACGGTGGGGGGTAAGGTATTGCGAATTGACAACACGGTGGGTCGTAGATTGGTGCCCACGGACAAGGGGGCATACCGCACTGGCAACACGGTGGGTCGTAGATTGGTGCCCAAGGATAAGGGGGCATACCGCACTGGCAGCTCGGGGGCTCGTAGAAGGCCGGGCACCCTGGATAAGTTGGATACCCACATTGGTACGGAGCGTCGTAGTAAGTGCCTGGGTAAGGTGGGCAGGGAACAATTTCAAAAATAGCGTCGGCTAGGAATTCTTCTAATGCTATCTTAAGTGGGTCGGTGTTTCTTGCTGCGTTGCTGACAATGCTCTGAAAGTTAATGAAATAACATACTAAATGATATTAGAACTAATAAGACCTCAGCCAATGGTAATGCTACGATTTCTAAATGAGCTAAATCGGCTTTGTAATTCAGTTTACAAAGTAACTATTATCTAATCTGTGATTCAGTGAAGAAGGGTCAATAACATTTACTTAAAGGTACACCAATTTTACACATAAAAAGTCACTTTATCACTTTCCGTAGCAACCGTTTGAACGAAATCTTCACAAATTTATCAAGGTATTTCTATTAAAATATTTACTTCGCTTTAAGTACTCATGACAAACAAAGAAGCCTTACCTTAGACAGGAAAATCACGAAAAATGCGATTACGCGGCTCTGCATTTTGCTAAAATGTTTTCACAGGCGCCCGAATATTTTATTTAAACGTTTATCTTATTTCCTTATTTCACTTCAAAGAGCTTGTTAAAAAGAAATTCCGGAGTAAACTCCTCTTCAAATGTATTCTCTCTTATATATATAAGAAAATAGCGATAATATTTAGTCAAAGCAAGTTTTGAAAGAGAATTTCGTAACCAAATTAAGTAGTAAGGTACATTCTGAGATAGTGAAATAAGCAAATAGCACGTATACATAGCATTGTTCTCATACATAAATAATAACAAATCGTCCAAAATAAGAAGTGATGAAATGTTCCTAAAACTGTTTTTAGTTAGATATTTTATAGTAAACACGCATAGACCCGATCGAGGCTTGTGTTCATCATAACTTACAAAATTGAACAAATAAACAACATCAAGCACAAACTTATGCTCATAACGATAACGTAGAATACAATAACTGAAACAAATACATGTATTTATACTCACACACATACATACACATTACACATACATACATTTACAGACATCGCACTTATCTAAAATCCCCTAATTTTTTTTATGTGTACCTCCGTCTATACCCTGTTAATGATACGGAAGAGTAGGACTGCCTGATACAAGCATGTGTTCATGCCTAATAGGTGGTCGCTGTATATTAAGTTTCTATTGCAATTTTGTATAGACAAATAAAGATTTTTGTATTTAAAAAAAAGTTATAAACTGTACCACAAAATTCATTTACACTATAGGTACATAGGCACCTAATTGTTAATTATTTTATGGACCTAATTGTTTTCTGTTAATTGGTGCGAAATAAAGTGTTTCCAATGATTATGGTACATAATAGACATTATGTAAGGTTATTTGTATTGTATATGTAGGTAGTTTATAAATATGTCACATGGCCATCTCATTGGTCAATTTAGCTGCTTCTGACTTACCTCACTAACGTAAACAGGATAGGATTAATTAATTGGCCCCCAGGTTATAAATTACTAGGTATTTCATATTTAAAAAACAATAAGAACTACAAAGCCTACGTAATAGACTTATTAAAAAAGAATTCACTCAAAACACGCGAAAACTCCGTGAAAGTTTTCCTTTTTTGGCTAAACGTTTCATTACAACTTTTTGAATTTATACCCAGCAGCACAGACTAATTGCAAACAGACCGTATTAAAATAAAAAATAAATTTGTCAAACTTTGCCATGACAGATAATAAACATTAAACAATAGGTCTGTCGAACAGATAATGAAAAAGAGATTGGAGATTTTGTCATTTTGTTTTGTGTGTGAAAAAGTTTTGAACACATGTCATTATAAAAATCATATTAGGTATATCTACAACCAATGCGACTACTTAAAAGGACACATGTTTTTCTCGAAAATGTTTTTAACGTAAGGGTCACGTTCACATCCGCAATTAAACCTTGTTGAGATGCCTCGTTCAAGTGCTAAGATTAACATTAACACACTATTTGAGGCCACCATCTCAGTCCTCATGAGTAGCAACGCCTCAACGTATGATCTCAGATAGGACTCCTCTCCTATTTGAGACTGACTTTGATGTTGCAGTGAATACTTAACATCGTGGCCTGAATGCTCGTTTGCTACTCATGAACGATAAAAAAATTTACTTTTAAAAAATAAGGTACCTACATTTCATCAATAAAATAAAGACTAATAAAAATTAGAGAATTACCTATGAAGGGATACTCTACGCTAAATTCGATAGGCACAATAGACCAAATTCCCAATCGGGTGGCAGTTGTGACAACTGTAATAGGATTACAGAGCCTCCGCCCTTGTTTGCAGAGCTTTCAGTTATAAGCTTTTAACCTCTTATGGTTCCGTTTCTAATATAGAATAAGCTTTCACGAATTGTTTTTAAAAGCGTACCTAATTATGGCATAATTTAGCCTTAAAGGTGAAGGAAAATACATCACATTCACAATTCAATTCAAATTTTTTTATTAATCATAAGGAACACGTACACCTACACTGGATGAACGTTAAATAACTTGGTACATCGGCTTTAGGCGCCCTTTTGGCTAAAGTAAGCCGGGAGAAAAAAGCGGAAAAAAACTCTCGGCACTCTATTAAAATCAAGTGTATAAATTACAGGTTATTAACAAATTATGCAGTATAGCTTAAGCCTGATAGTGAGCACAAGAGACAGCTAAGCATGTGCGTCACATTGATAAGTAGGTACTACGAATATGTAGAGAAAATACAAGGACACCTTAGTGTACCTACCTAATAATTTTTGCTCATAATGATTTGTTCCTTTTTTTCTGCGGCGAATCGAAAGCACGTTCTCTCTCCGCTTTTAAGGCTTCATTTAAAGGCGACAGGACTTCTTCGTTGACGCTCCGTCCTCTGTATCGTCCGTGTACGAATCAACAAGTGTCATACTCCTTAGCTACTTCACCGTTATATGACAACATACGTTGTTGATCGTAAATGTTGGGAGTAAGAGAGGTTCCATAAAGCAAGGCGACTTATGTGTTTGATATTAACATTTTAAAGGCCTATAAAAACTCTCACGTTTAATAATAAATTTGCTGACGTTTATGGAGAAGAAATAGATTTCTTGTAGGCTCTCGTCTCACCGCGGTCATTTATCGAGTAACGTGGGTGGAATGTATGAGTACCTATTTGCCTACTAGTTTTCTAAATGCTTGCCTCAAAATAGGCAGCTGTTCAGACGATAATTCAAACAATATTCATCTTAACTAGAGGTGGTTTAACGAAAAACCTACGTCATAAAAGGGGCCTATTGTAATTTGCAAAATAAAGACCGAAAAATGGCATAAAAGCCATTAAAATCTCGAAAACTTTTATATTATTTCTTAGTACGCTTCATTTTTTAATAAAATAATTTTATTTCACTCCTTTTAGTTTTAGACCAAGAATTAAAGTTTGCCGGTTACTTGGGAACAGTCTAACAATAGCCTTCAGTCTTCTAAAGCCACACAGCTATTAGAAAGAAGCCTTATTGCCTTCATATCTGTGTTGCCACGTAAATACTCCTATAAAATTTTAGTGACACTTCTATTACGAACCGGTGAAGTATAAAATGTATACGCTGGTAGGAATAAAGAGTGAAATATGGAAAAAAATTTCATTTACATAAATCCGCGCTGGTAGAGATTTGCCGTATCTCTACCAATCGTGGATCAGCGTGGTGGAGTATGTCTTCAGGTCTTCTCACCACAGAGACAAATGCCCAGGCATGGTCTATAAAAAGGGTTATTGTTTTCTTAGAAAATTCCACGTAATTTACTGATTAAAGAAAGTTGCAGTTTGTTATGCGTTCTTTAATATTTTAGTCTAATAATAAATATTAGGAAGCGCGCATAGCCCCGCTGGTAGTGTGAATCGCAAGCGATCACATTGTTAAGCAACGTCGGGCGCGGCCGGTACT
>DWAV01001343.1:0-13918 GCA_018231305.1 Noctuana lactifera
ATTTATGGACACTCACGTCCAATCTCAAATAAAAGAGAACCTCCACCCATCAACCCTTGGAGTAGGAGAAAGTTTGCATATTATGAGGTATGTGGATGCTACACATTATTTTATAAGCACAATAAACTTGTAAAGTTGACAGATATAATGTGTATGTTGCAGAGGAGGTGATAATGTGCATCTGCGGGTTGCACGTGGAGGAGGGGCTGATGGTGCAGTGCGGCGGCGCGCGCTGCGGCGTGTGGCAGCACGCGCGCTGCATGCGCGTGGCCGACACCGCGCTCAATCACTACTGCCACCACTGCGCGCCGAGGAGCAAACCGGTACAATTGCACATACTATAAAAGCCCCTTAGGGTTAACATCAAGACGTGTCGTAAGGATGCTCAAAAAAGGCAAGGGCCAGTGGTTTCACGCCGTGTATAATATAACCTGTTTGCACGACTTACTGTGCAAGGCAGCTGACATTTTTACCCTGAACAAATTTTCGTTTTATGTAGTAGATAAGTTCTTTATTATATTGCCATTCTAAATACTGCGTCTCTGTCTGAGCTGACCCTGGGCATAACCTCAACTACAAATTAGACTCTTCATACAACACTAAACAACTAGTTATATTTATGAGCTACACAAATCTTACAAGTAAAGTTGTACCCCATGTAAGTATTAACATTTGTAAGTTATAAAAACTGTCGTTAATTTTGTAGCAGATCGTAGAGCATGCAAGTTCCTTTTATTTCACTGCTTCTGACTACACCTTTACACTAGCCAACTACATAAGACCACAAACTTCTGCAAGTGTTGTCGGAATTACCCAAACTAACTATAGGAAAACATGTACGTATTAAAAAACTTAAATAATTTTAACAGGTCGATCGCGAAATACCTCTGGACGATTACACCGAAGAAGGACACCAGTTCTACCTATCGTTGATGCGCGGCGATCTACAAGTTCGTCAAGGTGACACAGTGTATGTTTTGCGCGACATTCCCATCGACGACAAACACCCGGATGTCAGCCAAAAGAATGGCGATAAAGCTGAGACGCCAAAGACGAAACGAGTTGACAGGAAGAAACTTAAAAATATCAAAAGCAAGGACAAAAATGAGGAGGCATCTTCTCAAAACAAGGTCAGTGAGATACTTGTTACAGGAGTATTCCTGCATTATTTTTAGATTACATTTCAAAGTGCAGCGTTAGCCTAATTCAGTTGGTTTATTTACATTATAATACACAAGAAATATTGCTACTAACGTGTACTTTCTTATTCTATGTGAATTATTTTGTTTATATATGTTATTGTTGAGATAACTTTCTATGATTGCTAATATGTATTTTCAGGAGGGCGAGGTTCGTAAACATACGTATCAAACCATTGGTGAAATTCCTGTATCGGAATTGGATATATTCCGAGTGGAGCGTCTGTGGAAGCATAAAGACACCCAGGAGAGATATGTTTATGGTCATCATTACCTACGACCTCACGAAACGTTCCATGAACCTACTAGGAAGTAAGTAGCTTAGAATCTAAATCTAATAGATATCTTTTAATTTTCTCGTTCAGAAATAGTTTAGACGATGTTTATGTTAATATTTGCTAAGTATAACCTTAGCATGTAAGACTATTTTAACAACTTTTAACATATTAAATGAACTCTTAAGGTTTGAAAATTGCAAAATTACTAATATTCAATCTATATTTTGTGCCAGATTCTTCCCTAATGAAGTGATGAGAGTGCCGCTATACGAAGCAGTGCCCATTGAACTAGTAATGTCGCAGTGCTGGGTAATGGACCTGAACACTTACTGCAAGGTATGATTTTTTTATGTCCTATAAGAAGGCGTTATCGCCCACTTTGAGAAACGCATAACCTACCAAAATATATTGTTATTGTATAATTATATTGTGGCAGGGTCGTCCGGTGGGTGCGTCGGAGCAGCACGTGTACATCTGCGAGCTGCGCGTGGACCGCACGGCGCGCCTCTTCACGCGCGTGTCGCGCCCCAAGTACCCCATCTGCACCAAGCCCTACGCCTTCCACCACTTCCCCGCCAGGCTCAAGATAACACGCACATATGCTGTACGTATTGCACCATTATTACTTTTCTTTCAAGCTTGTTGTACATAAGGAATTTGGATTTTAGTCTGTTCGATTTTAAATATGAAATTCATTACAGCCACACGAAGTGCTGCCAGAATATCTTAAAGGCAGAGCTGGAAAGAGCTCTGCTCCGCCAGACAAGCCCGACACTAAGAAAAATAATCCTGACACTAAGAAAAAACCAGTAGCTGCTCCTGTTGCCACAAATTCAAAGGTAAACTTTCATACATCTAAACAAATATTTACGTTTTAATTTTTTTGTTTTAAGAATTCGACTTTCTGAGGATTAGATGTGCTAGACGTTAGAGTCTAGCAGATCTAACTGTTGGACCATGATGTTCTGCTCATGAACATTACAAATTGTAATGTTGTACACAGAGCGTGTCAGCGGGCGGTCGTCGCGAGCAGCAGAAGGAACGCGTGAACAAGATCGCGCGGCGGCTGCTGGCGCTGGGCGGCAACCGCACACCTCTCGACGCCTCGTACCTGCTGGCGCGCGCCGCGGCCCGCCCGCCTCGCACGCACCGCCGCCCGCGCGCCTCCTGACACGCGCGCGCCGCCCCCGCCCAGCCCTGCTTCGCCTGCCGGAACGCCAACTAACCGCATCTACTGCACCGGCCGCACACTAGTGGCGAGGGAATTATTGTAGCCGCGTTACACGTCATGCCGCTCAGCGTGCTCATCGTCCTACCCGCCAATGCGCATCTTGGCGACAGTACCAGCGAGGCGATACATGAATGTCGCTAAAAGGATAGAGACCACACAGTGTAGTAATGTGTGACCATCTGGCCCATACCCTGTAAGAGTCCCTAGTGTGAGTTTATAGCGAGTGTGGCGAGGACTAAAAGTGGATCGTATTCATTGCTCGTTTTCATAATGAAATGCGACATTTTCAGTGTTTGTTTATAATGTATAGCGTGCAGATTCCGATTTCGTTTGGCGAAGCCTCCACGTCCACCGCCATCTACACGCCGTCTGGCAGTTATCACACTTATCACTAAAGAGAGCAACGTTCCGTCATGGTCGTCGACATTAAAATTGCATTATAAAATACGTGAGTGCCGCCGCCTGGCCCGCTGTAGTAGCGCGCTACTACTATTTTGTTATTTATTACATGTAAATGCTATCAGCAAAAACAAGTAACGGATGGTTATATATATTATTACGAAACGAAGATACACAATTGTTAATAGGAAACTCCATAATTTATTATATGTGATACATCACGGGCACGTTTTTTCGACCTGTAATTGTCAGAGTGCGATAGATCAAATAATCTTATACGTGTCAGAAGAACGAACGTTTAAAACTAGTAAATAATTTAAGTAGTTTATCGCATAGTCATTCCAATTGGACGAAGAAGTATCGAAATGCTGCAACTACTTCTATTAGCGATAATTGCTATAGATAAATAACCATGATAGTGCCAATATGCGGGAATTATATTGATAATTTTTACATGAACTATTATATAGAGTGTATGAGAGGAATAAAATAATAATATAGAATTACTAAAATTACATTTGCCTTAGAGGAGGGATCTGCATTGACTTCTCAGGTAATGTAACCCTCCAAATCATTCACTGCCAGTGATGGTCTCGCTCCCAAGGCCTAGCCTCACTACGACACACTATTCGAAAGTCTAGACATTATTCTGTGAGTTTACCTTTTGTGGTGTTGTCGTTTTCTTACGTGAACATGAAATCATGGAATTCACAATTCAAAATAATTGATAACCATATTTTATATTTGTCTACTACCAAAAGGTATTAATAACCACATGTTAGCTTCCAATATACATAATTAACATAAACAGTGTATAAGTTAAGAATAGCATGTTTCTTCATATCATTTACGCGGGAACTAAAAGGAATATAGTATTAAGTGAGTAAAAATAATGAGTTGAAACACATACATTCCTTAGAACTCGTTAGTACCGGACAATAAAGATAATCAGCCGTGATACCAGCGCATTTTGA
Source organism: Noctuana lactifera (assembly GCA_018231305.1). NCBI lineage: Eukaryota > Metazoa > Arthropoda > Insecta > Lepidoptera > Hesperiidae > Noctuana > Noctuana lactifera. The sequence continues at coordinate 4,082 of DWAV01001343.1, forward strand.
AAGACTTGATCATGGTATGGAATCTCACAAGGCTCTTTGTATATACATTTTTATATCATAGAATGTTGATGGTAAATTTAATATTTTTGTATAAATTACATTAAGTAATCACTTTTTTTCTTGTTGTATTAATGTATTGTATTGATTTCGCTCATACCTTATTGACCATTTTTAATTTATTAAATAAGTTATAGGTCAAAACCTTTATTTACTTTGTCTTATTAATAGTAATCTCGAAAGTACTTTTGGTTTTTTTTTTTTCGTACTTACGCTGGTTATATGACAGCAAAGTATAATTTAAGTAATAGTTATATTTTTGTATAGGTTAAATATTGTTATATTATAACAATAAAATATTAGGATAAATTAATATTTAACGACCACTGGTGCGAACTGATGTTGAGTGTTGAAAAGATTTAATAAAGGTTAGAACAGTCAAGTTGTTTGGAGGTTGTTAATGTAATAATAATAATAATAATAATTAATATAACTTATTTGTAACTATCTTCCAGTATAGTTAGTTATTTCATCTGGTCAGTGAAACACAACTACAATGGGTAGAATATATGCACTGCGATCATGCCTTATATCATATACTAAAATCTCTCTATATTTTTATGTGTTTAGCATCTGTAAGTTGTAAATATTAGGTAAGATGGTTGATTATTTTATTTAAAATATAAATTATAATATATTGGTTACAGCATGGGCGTTGATATAGGTACCCCTAGGGAAGTTTCTCTGCTAGGTCTCGTAATGCACGCCGGCGTTTTCGCTCACCCTTTAACATTGTGATCACAGAGAACAAATTGTTTTTGTTTCTAATTTATTTGTACATTACTGTTAGGTTTTTTGACTATTTCTTAATCACTTTATTAGTTTAGTATGGACTCTTTATTTAACACCTATAATAAGTTATTTTTATACCTTTGCTATTATGCTTTTAAAAGTGTAATGCTATTAAAACTCGTGGCGGAAGAATGGAGCTATGTAGATTAAGAATATTGATCCCAAAATCTAGTACAAAAGTCCACCGAGATGCCGCGCATGAAGTCTTTTTATACTCCACAGTTATCGTTTATTTAAATAAAGTAATGAACTGGAAAGGCAACTACGAAAAGACTTAATTTTGTTACGTCGAAGTAGAGCCCAATATTAGACAATTCATAGATAATATTGTTAAATGTTGTAAAGTATAATAATCGTGAGATTTCAGTATTTTAATGTCATTGTTCGATATATGATTCGTTTTTATGCTTGCACAAAATATATGCACATTAAATTATATTTAGCTAGCCAAGTAATAATATTAATAACACAGACATTCACTTCTACAAGATACAACTGTTTCTCTCTGATAAATAATAAATAGATATAAAACTCACCTGTATGTGTACTTAATAAATGTAATAGATTTTCAATAGTCAATAACATAATGTTCTTAGAGATAGATAATTCCAGCTTTTGTGTGATTTCAATATTTGACGTTGAATATATATTTGTTGACAAAAAATCGATTAAATATTAAACATTTTGGGATCAAAATTACATTTTCTTTTTATGCAATTGGCATTCAAAAATTACTGTATTAATCAATTCAATTACTTGAATCTTTTTTTGTTGTCCCAAAAGTATTTTCCATGTAGTTATTAAATATATAGATAGAAACCATAGATATAAATTTCAACTAGTGGTTCCCGGAAGCTGGTTAGAGAAATGAAGTAATTTACCTCGGAACAACAAAGATTCAGGTAAATGAAAATGTAAATTATTTTTTGGAAAATCTGTTTATTTGATAATATTGAGCAGCTTTACTATTTGTATTTAGAACTTTATTTAAGATGCCATTTGTTGTAACTCATGTTTTAATATTAAATTAAAAATCAAATTTAATTCTTGTTTTATTTTTACACGCTTTACATATTAAAAGTGTGCGCATAATAAATCTCAGGCCGAGTTGCTTCTTCAACAAATCTAAATTAATGATATTAAATTTGGTATAAGTATCTTTCCGTGCCTGTTGTCTTTTACCTACTAATAAAATTGTTGGCGATATTTATAAAAATACATAACGACTGTAGAGCTGTAGAGCGGTACGAAAGCTTAAAAAGGTCATAAAACTGGATTGGTCTAGATATTTTAATATTTTGACGTGACAAGACAACATGCAACGGTACGCAGTGTTGGTGGGATGACAGGCGACCAGTAATATCTGGGATTAACAATGACCTTAAATAGCAATTTATGTTTACGAGTTGTCCTGGGCGGCGGCGTCAGGCCCCGACGCTGGGGTCACTCCGTGCGTCGCAATGAGAAGATTGGTCAGCGTCCGCCCGCATACGCACGTAGAGTATTCCATGTTCTACTTACATCCCGCCAGACAGTTCTACTCCATTAAACTAAGTTGTTTATATGTATGTGCTCAGGGGCCCAAGTCTAACTATTGCAATCGTTTCGTTATAGAGTCGTAATGGTCTGTCTCTCAATATCATCTCAATGGTTGCTTTTCGAATAAGGTGACTGTAGCTTGATGTCTTGTCTACTATTCGTTGGGTGTTCAACGCCGCGAACGCCTGTTGGATATTACAAGCAATGCAGCTGCGGCGTTCATCCACTGATGCGTAGAGAGGCCGGCCAACTGACGTCTACTTTTACATTTGTTTTGGTTTATCTCTCAGTCCATCTTCCATGGTATTCAGGCGCTTAAATCCTTTCCTAGGCATTTTTAATCTAATTGATTATTTAATTACAAGTTAATTGTGTTTTTTAAATGTTTTAATGTATTACCTTCCTCTGTAGCTGCTAATCATAATAAATCCAAAGGGCGATCGCCGTTAAATCGTCGAATTTTCAAGGAAACAAAGTAGGTAGGTACCTACCTACCTACTTACTATAGATTAATAATATACCTACCTACTAAGACTTAACAAGTTCAAGGTTAAATAAAGATAACAAAGGCGGAAATTTTCTATTTTTATTGTGCTGCACTTACAACTTAATTAGGACCACAATGTGTTTTAACTTGGGGGCTGTCGAGCGAAACGATGCGGTTGCCGGTCGTAGCCCTTAGCAGGGTTACCAAGTAGGTATGGAAAGAATTGCATGTAGGTATCATTTTAATGCCCATAATATTTTTTTCCAATAATACCTACCTACTACCTTCCTGCATGTATAATAATAATATGTAGGTATTTTCGTCTGGCCTTTTAAAAAGGTACCTACATTTATTTGAATTTTACACTCACAAACACTGTAAAAATAATAATTAGGTTCCGGTTTAGATAATGATTAGGACCATATTCGATAGATCTTAACAATCTCTACACATAGAACAAAGAATTGCCTAGGTACCGACTTTATGTGTCAAAGTACCTACCTACCTAGTTAGCTAAATTAAATCGAAGCTGGTTCAATCCTCAAATTTACCGCACTTTCCCCGCAAATTCGCGTAGGTACTTATCTACTCGTGATTCGATTTCAAGGTCATGTCAGCTAACTGACCATAATATGTCCTAAAAACGACACTATAAATACATTGCTCAGACTACCTAACTAAGTAGGTAGGTAGGTACTCATTAAACACTTGTTAGGCCTTGACGATATAGGTTAGGTACCTATATCGTCACGACCTTTTCGTTACGCTTCGGAGGTTCTACGTCAAAAATGAATCAAGTTTTAAAAACCTACCTATTTTCTTCAGAATCTTTCTTTTCTAGAAAGCTTCTTTATTTAACTCCTGACGAAAAAGTGAGTGTTATGAGGGGTTCCACGTGTGTAGTGTGTACCTGCGTATCGATGTAGGTACTTATCTGTATATTGGTGTATTTATGTGTCTGTCTGTAGCATCGTACCTACCTAGCTCCTAAGCAACTAAACCGATTTAGATGCAATAAACATTTTTATTACACAATACCCAGCCTGTATTACAAATTGTCAACTAAATTTATTTGTTAACTTTAATTAGGTACCTAATAGTTATACTACACCATATACTCCACCAATCCGCATTGGAGCAGCGTGGTGAAGTATGCTCCAGGCCTTCCCCGGTTGTGGGGTAAGACCCGTGCCCAGCAGTGGGACATAAAAAGGGTTGAAGGTAAGTTGTAAAAAACATTGTAAGATTTACAATCATTGAAGTCGTCGTCGTCAGCAGGACGTTAGCATCAGAACTCATGTAAAATGGCAATGCTTCTCGATGGCAAGCTCTACTCCACTGCATGCGTTTGATGCGTTGCAGGATCGAAAAAAGTAAAAAAATATGCGTGGCGTTGAATCCAGTGTAGTAATTGTGCAGATATGTGTGAACGGAAGTGTGTGATTGCTCGCAAATAATACGCCGCCGTCTCGCGGCAGTCGCGGCAAGTTTCCTTACATACGAACTACGACCATGTAGGTACTTTAAGAGTTATGATGAGTGTAAGGCATATATTTATATGGGTAGGTATATCAACACTATACTAGTAGGTACCTACACTATTTGGCGCACCCTACCTTTACTACATCTCTTGGTTTTTTCTTGTTTCGTATATGTGTTTCTAGGTGACATTAATATTTGTATTTGCACATCGTAGGTAGGTACTGTACCAGTAACTCTACTGTCTACGTTAACGTACAAAATTTATAATAGGATTAATAGGTAATATGAACTAGGTTAGGTACATATTTTTTAATTCATTCCTACGTTTATCAATAAACTAATAGACTAGTAGGCAGGTACCTACGCATCAACTTTAAACGCTATGTAATGTTTTTCTTCAGATTGCTGTATTCTTGTATACCTATTTAGGTAAATACAATCGTACCTACCTGTTAGGATACCTGTTAGTTACCGTAGGATAAGTTACGTTAGTTTACAGCAGAAACTATAACTTAATCTTTTGTGGTTATTAATCTATCTACCCTCGCAAAATAATCATAAAGATACCTAACTGAAATTAATATTAAGAATCTGTAATCCACCTACACCTATCATAATTTAAGTATCTATGCCAGCAATATTTATGAATCATAGCAATTAAGTATTGTCAATTTTGTCGGATGATGTTGAGCGGTCAGCAGGACGCAATCCCGCGCTATTATATTGTCCATCCATGCTACGCAGCGCAGTGCCCTGCAGCATAAGTACTCGAATTGGACCGCGCGACGCACGTTCAACAAAAATATTCGCGAATTCAGTTGTCGTCAACTATATGACGTATAACTCGGCTTATAGTGTACGCTAGATCGTGCCCGAATTCTTCGTTTCAAGGCATGAGAAAACCTTCGCAGCACTTGCAAGTCTACAGCAGAACCACTGCACATTGGCGCTGGGCAAATAATTATGCACTCGTAAGTTGGCCAACATTCACATAAGTAAGTAAGCAAGCAGCTTATCAATGTTTTCGTTTAACTCGTGCTAGCACAAGCAAATAAAAACTTTTAATCTTTCACGTGTAAAGTGTTGTAGCATCTTTACGGTAAATATATAAGTAGATATTGTTTTATACGTGGAAAAAGAAGGAAAATTGTTATAACAAATAGATACTGAAATGTAGGTTTAAAGCTCATCATATTATAGTCTGGTGTCACAAACGCCTTAATAGGTTATAAAACGCACACCTAATGACTTGACTGACGATGGTTTAACTCGCACAAAAAATTATGAGAACTTACCTAGATGAGATGCGCTACAAAAAAAACTTCATTATGGCTCATCTTATCATAGCTTGTCACATTGAGTAATATTATGTTATGTTATATTTAGTTATATTATTATTAGTTACAAGTCAGGCGGTAGCAAAATCTTTCTGGCCAATACAAGATTTATTGAAACTCTTCTATCATCAAGTATTTTACTGTACCTATGTATGTTTGTTGCTTAATTAATTTTTTTTATTATTTATATTTTACGATCTATACAAAATTTAAAAGCTTTCTTGATTTGATAAGTTAAGACGTATTTAAACGTAATTTTCTTATGCATTACAATGAGAATTACTAATTAGTTTTTGTTTCCGATGAGGGATGTTTTTTTGCCACGTTTTTTACCTCGATCTCTCAACACGCTTGAATCATCAACAAATATTTTACAACGGTAGGAAAGACGAAATTTTATTCAAAATCTCAAACCTCTATACAAAACTCTTTTGCTCTCTATACAAAATATAAAAGCTTTCTTGGTTTATTAAGTCACAAGTTTACATTTTACAACCTTCATTTTCAAGCATGTAAATCAGCATTAGAATAACTAATTAGTTTCTGTTTTGGATGAAGGATAGTTTTTTTGCCTCGTCAAGTATTTCAGCGATTTTTTTAAGTAACAAGACTTTGTAATTGTGTAAATCATTCGAACATCCTGTAAATACAAATTGGATTTTGTTTACTTATTAGGTACTAGTAACTACTACGCACTACAGCGGTACCGGGTACCTCTAAAACTTACAATGTGTAATTGGGACGGCGATGGCAGGGCGTAATTGGAAAACAAAGGCAGTTACATAGAATAATAGTGACGTTCGTACAACGGAAGATTCAATTTATTCAATCGGAATTGTAGGGTCTTGCGATCGTAAAGCCTGGAAAGAAAAGGCTTGATGAAGATTGGAAGAATCACAAAGATTCAATCATAGATTTAAATTTCGAGGCCAGAGGAACTTACTTATTATTATAAACTTTGCTGTTAGTATGTACCTATGTACTCAAATAGCAATAATTGAATATTTCATTACGACTCGATGTCTACGACTTTCTGAAGTCGTAAATTATTTCTTACTTTTGAGTTAGAAGTGTGTGTATATACGTAGACCGGTGTGAAGTCCGTAGAGTCGGTATAAATAATGATATTCTAGTAACCCAGTCAGTCTATTGTGTGTGTTAAGTCCTAAAACGTTGCATAACAGCCAATAAAGTAGTTGTTTACTACAAGAGAAGTCGAGTTGCGAGGCTCGCGTGACAGTCGGCAGAGAGCGGACGCGGCTCATGATACCCAAAAACCCGTCGCACGCCATCACGCCGACCGGAACACTTCATACTGTCGTTATTGATAAATTGCCGCTACGTCAATTTTCTGATGCTTCACGTCTCGCCTCGAGTGCAATCCCCATTACTGACACCAGCATCTCACTAACTCAATATTACATCGTCGCTAAAGATAGGCGGGACAAATTATCTACATTGTAGCGAAATCGCTCGCAATCTACCATAATACAATCGTAAATTTAAAATACGACGCTTACAGTGCAAAACACTGTTCCGCGCGGAAGTTTCTACTGCAATATTATTTACTTTATTGTATTGTGTACAAATCATTTTCCCAATAAAAATCAACACCATTTACCTATCTTGCGTAGATTTACACGTCGAACTGAAGTCACCCTAGCATTCATTACCTCATTTATTGCCGAATTAGATTCAATTCAATTGTTGGTTTGTTATTTTAATTTGCATGCATCCTCAGTGCACACGAAAAAGACACGTTGTTTAAAATATCGACAGAACTCCGTATGTTATCAACTCATGAGTGGTAAAATACACTGTTACAGTATTTGAATTCACTGTTATGACTCGGCTATAAATTTGATGTTATGCAACGTTTATACAATTTCTCGTTTTACTATAAGTAGGTACTTTACATGCGTAGGTTTAATAATATATAAGCAGTAGGGATTATAGTAAAAATCGTACGAACTACTAAATTATACTCTTGAAATATTTTGGTACATTAAAAAAATTATAGGAAGAGCAAAATAAAATATACAAACAGAGAAAAGTGAGCAAGTTGTATGCAGAGGACACCACTGTTTTAGCCACAAATTATGAAAAATTGTAAATTTAAACAATAAAGCTAATTATATCTAGGTTACCTTCCGTATTACAATTACCTTCTGTATTGTATTTACCTAAAGCGTGTGAAACTGCTTTCTTGACCGGCGGCCCCCGACCTCACTTTTTTTTTATATTTTTTTTACTTAGATACTATCGCTTTGCAATAATATCTACTTACATTTATTTCTAAAAGGTTTATTCAATTATAAAAGCCAGGCTTAGAGTTTAAATAGTTGTTATACCTATTGTAAATTCTTATCACACTATAAAGCTTTATTAATAATATAAGTCTTGAACGTAAACAAAACATTTTTCATTACGTAAGAAGGTAAGGTACGTACTACGAAATGCAAATCGTTTTGCAAATATCTTAGCAAAAAATGGTTCCAACCGATAAAACTATTTGTCGTATTTGTAACTAAGCCCCACCAAGAGCGAAATAAATTAAGCAAATAAAACAAAAATTTTATACACATTCTAGTAGACACGTACTTATTTATATGTACAAAATAAGAAGTAGATATTCATTATTATATATTATTTACTTTCTACTGTCTCGAACAATGACATACATATACCTATATGTATACCTATTGTAAGACTTACCTTGATTGTTTGTTTGACTCTTTTTAATGATCGTTACGCTTTATGCAGAGCAGACGAGTAGCACCATTATAATATTATCATCGTGAAGCAGTTCTTATTAATAAAATAAACTAAGCGAACAAAAGTTCAACTAAACTTTTTTTTATTACCGCCATCAGATGGCTACGATATTTTTTATATTTTTATATTAAGATGAGTTTTTTTAACATAAATATTTTAATGATAATGTGTTTCTGATTTAAATTATATGATTATTGTCGCGAAGCCAAAAGGAGAGTTATTCTTTTTAACTCGGTTGGTTGTTTTTAAAACCTACATTATGTTCATCTGGTCAGTTCGTTCTAGTTGTGTTCTAGCATAATTGTTAACTTCTTAACTTTAACTTTACTCGTCTATTACCGGTTACGACAAAAATTTGGTATATACATACGGTACCTAAGTATTTAAAAAAAATTACAAACAACCACAGCTTAAAAATGACTTAGCTATCTAATTTTAAGTAGATATTAAATTAAACATTATTTATCAGATGATGAGTTACCTAAAGAGTTATCAATGTTTAACAAGAATATTTTCTTGTTTTATACTTTACAATTACAATGTATCTTACATAGTTGGGGTTTGGTTTAATCAAAATGGCGTCGTTGTAAGTACATAGTTATTGACACTGTTGCAACGATATAAGTATTCATGTTACTTACTAGGTATTCATTTGTTTAAACCGATTTCTACTTGTTCTCAGACCTTTATAATAAACAAAACAAGCTTCAGTAAACAAATGCACGTTGTTCCATTGTGTCCTTTTGATTCGTTAGGTACAGATATAAACGTCCCCCGGAACAGCACTGTACGTGTCGACGTCTGAAATCCATAATCAAATAGTGTTTACATGTTTTTCCGTTGTATTTGATATGGGATTGTCTATGTTGACTCGTCGAGGCCTGCGCTTTGATATATAGCTTGTCACGGCTGGTCCTACTCACACTCTTTCGAGAGTGTTCTCACGAGAGACGACCACTCTAGTGTTAAGTTCACTTCATCTTCATCAGTTGTTGTTCATAGCCACTCCAGTGGCGGAACATTCACCCGTACTCGCAAAGATCAGGAGAGGCACATCAGACGGCCCGGTAAGTGATGCACGATAATTATTCACACACGCACGCGTAGTTAGACATAGACCCGCAGTCGACTCGCAAGTCTTGCAATACTATTAACATATTTGTCGTATCTAGTTTAAGATCACACCTCGCGTGCTACGAGTATAAGGCCTTAGTGCAAATTGTCCATATCCAGTCCATTGTTTGTTACATCCCACATGGTAAATCTTTAATTATTTTTTATAATTTAAATTGAATCAGATTGTTTCATATTGCAAGTGTTTAAGTAGCTATTTTCGAAGTATTTAAGTATTTATTGTGCAGCAAATAA
>DWAV01001344.1:0-13917 GCA_018231305.1 Noctuana lactifera
GGGATAAAAACTATCCTATGTGTTAATCCAAGTTACCCTCTATGTGTGTGCCAAATTTCATGGAAATCGGTTCAGCAATTTTTGCGTGAAAGAGTAACAAACAAACAAACAAACATACAAACTTTCGCATTTATAATATTAGTAGGATTAGTGAACTTAGTTTGAGCAAAACTTTATAATATTCTAATATTAGGTATTAGATATGTGCCTAATCGTAGATCAAAAAGGCACACGCAAGTAGCTCATTCGGCCCATGACTGTAGAAGAAAATTTATTTTCATATGAGAAACATAATTTTTCATGAATATAGCTGTAATAAAACTATGTCAATGGTCGTATAAATCTCGTGCAACCTCCTCGTGAATCTCCCATATCGCGGCGTATAAAATAACTATTTGCCTCGCAGGACCAACTGTATTATCACTCACGTTCTGTATTTTATAACAATAAATTTCCTTGCCAACTATTTCGGACTCTTGAGATATTATAATGATATTATAATTTACCTACCTAACCAACCTTTTACTTTCATTTACCCAAAAAGTAGTACCTACCTACCTTAAAGAACGTAAAAATAAATTTTCATACAGAATATGTAAAAAGCACTTGAAAATTTTTTGTCAATACTATTTGGTAAACTGTCAAAATTAATGACTTGTTACTCACATTAATTACATACTTACTAACAATTAATTACATACTTATTATAAAAATACAATGAGAGTCGAAACGTTTAAAGTAGTCCTGCAAAATGCGTTCGACAAATCTGAAAAGTTTGTATACCTACGTATCTATATAGGCACCTTTATTCCTATTTTTATTCAGCAGGTTTGTCGCGTAACAGCTGGAAGCTGAATAGTTTCAGCGATCCTTTAAATTTTTGTGCCTTTTGATACTGACTTTTATATAACGCTCAAATAGTTCGCTTTATTCCATTTCTCGTCACGTTTTCAAAAGGAATTTAAAAAATTTATTGAAGTTTTTATATTGAATTGTATAATTAAATCTATTTTGTTACTAGGATATGATTCGAAACCAAATCTAAAAGTGAGCGATCTTAGTGCAGCCAATACCAAAGTACGTAATTGCTTCTTTAAGACTTGAGAGTTGCCCAACTAATTAAAAGTTTAACACCTCTTGTTTCTGTCGCTCAGCTTGTGTCATATACAATTGCGTATTAGCTTCACTTCAGTTTTTCTTTTTATGTTGGTCACCAGTGTAAAAATATAATTGCTTATCCATTTTCCTATACAGAAACTAATTTATTTATGAAATTACAAAATATAAAGTGAATGGAATAGTGTTATTATAAAACTGAAAATAGTTGGTATTACATTTCTGTCAGGCGTTTTCATAACCCAAGCAAAATATGTAGGTACGGTTGGTAAATACACTTTGATGTCTGGGCCCTAAGCCTCCCATAACCCATTAATCATTAGGTCCTACGAAATACGAAACTCGGTCCATACATGCCATGCCACGAATCGTTTTATTTGTAGCACCACGCCTTAAATTTTTAAGTGTGCGTAATAAATCTATATAATAATTATTTCTATGGTTTTAGGTATAATATATAATGTGGACTATGTGGACACCTATTTTGTTAGGAAGCAATATTTATGATGGTATTTTGTGCTGAAAAGTATTTAAAAAATATATGAGTTAATTTAATTATAATCATACGACTATTCATGCGAAAGCAGTTTAAGAGATGGCCACCAGAAAATCGAACTCAGAAACCTTTAAAAACAAAACCATCATAACTACTAGAAGACCGTAGGGATTATCAAAATTGATTATTAATTGCTGATAAGTTCGGCAACTGTCCGAATCGTTTGACAAAAAATGTATAGGTATCGTTCCATACACGCTTGTCAATAGCAAGAGGTTTGTTCCCGATATGAATATTCAGATCACAATTCAATCGATTTCATGGCGCATCTCTGTCAAGCAGTTATTGTTAACTGTGTAGTGTATTGAAAGCTGTCTAATTTAACAAAAGTAATTAGTTCTTGTTTGATAAATCTCTAGATTGTTACTATAACAAATACACACACACACACACAAACACACCCCCCCCCCCCCTCACCTCCCCCCCCACACACACACACACATTTCCTTTCAATAAATCCGTTTGACTATAAAAAAAATTACTCCATAAAGTTTTGTGAAGTTCACCTACCCACATTGCCAGCGTGGTGGACTATGGCATAAAGCATTCTTATATTTTAGAGACACCCGTGCCCAGCAGTGGGAATATGATGTGTTGATGATGATGATGACCTACATCCAAGTTCTAGAGTAGGGAGGTTGATTAATTATGTTGTTTTCAGATAAAAACACAAACTCTACATATTTATAGCACAACCGCACATCATTTACGTTGCGCACATTAAATGCAATCGTTAATTAAAATTATTGAATTTTATTCATTAACTGAGCTTACGCGATGTTTGTACCGATACATCTATTGGATTAATATTTAAACATTGAATCACATATTGAAACTGTTATTTAATTTAAACACCTATTCTAAAGTAAAGTAAATTGCTAACACAGCGCCATAATGATTAACATATACTTATACTCGTACTTATCTATAATGTCCTTTTACAGAAAGCCGTAGTATGTAAAACATAATTTACTAATATGCCTGGTGTAAATTTTGCTAATTTTAAATGCGTGTGCACCCCAACCACGTCAAATAAAATTGCAAATTTCAGCGCTATGCTGGTTTTTTCTGCACGCACCGCACTCGACATTTAACTGTTGCGAACATTTTTATAGCACTTACGGACTTTTATGAAACTTGATGACCGCAAAAAGTACTGTTATTTTTAACTACAAACCTTTTTGAACAGATTTTTCGTTTTATGTGATAAATGAATATTAATATTCTTAATATTCTGTAACAACTCCGTTTTTAATAATATTTCACTGGATTTGAAAACCTGCTAAGACGTTATATTATGTTAAATATAGTAATGTATAGGTAAACATAAACGCTACCTACATGTGTGTTAAAAATATGTGTGTATTCTTTTGTTTTCAGTGGGGTGACGAAAAGCAAACATCATTTTATTTTGTCCGTTTTAGGACTAAGCAAACAAAATAACCCCAATATAAGGGATGAGCGAAAATTTATTCAGTGCCTGAAAGTATCACAGTTTACGACGTGTCGTAAACGGGATGGAGGCGGCAGTGACCACGACTGATTGTAAAAATGGCTTGGATCTCTCTCACCCAACGTCATTATACTGGGGTAAATCATAGTTAATTTCACTTGCGTTACTTAAATCTTATAAATTTAAAATAAATTACAGTTTTTTTATCGTAAATAAATATAAATGTACGTCTAACCTCAAATAATAGAGAACTCCTGTCTGAGCTGAGTTAGCAACGTCTAGAGAACCTTCGACTGTTAAATAAAATTTACAAAAATATGTTACGATAATGCAAAAGACAAATCTTGTTACTTTGTTATTATTGCCTTGTCTAACTGCAGCGAAGCCATAATATGTAGACTTTTAAGGTTGCGAATTACGATATGACCATCGACATCTTATGCTATGTTAAGCCATTTTATAATTAAAATTCAGTTAATATTGGTCACACTATACTATTGAACGCAGTCGCTCATGGGTGTTTGGCCCACTCTCCAATTCCCAAACAATAATAATACAAACTAAATTCCTTAATAAACGTACGTAGAATTGAATGATTGAAGTTAATGTTAAGGACATCTACAAAATAAGTAGGTACCAATGAGTTTCAACCATTATCTAATATATTATTATTTTCTATTAAAATAAAAACACATTCCTTTGTATAACTGTTATCATCGAGACACAAGGTTGCTAATTTTCCCTATACATTTAAAGTTCCTTATTACAAACTTGAGTAACTATGCTTTGTACTTACTACCCCATAAAATATGTATAATAGGTTTAAAATAATTTACATTTTTTAGTTATTTCACCTATACTTACGGCGTTAGTAAGAAATACATAGAATATTTATATTCACGAATGCTTAAATACCTACTAGTTACTTTTTTAAACCCAATGCTTCTTACTAAATATATAAAATTTCTGAAATTATGCCTTATTTATGAATATTTATATAAATCATCATCATCAACTTATCACATTCCCATTACTGGGCACAGGGCTCCACTCAGGTCTAAATATAAGAAACACTTAGAACAAGAACAAACTGTAGAATATAATTTTAAATAAGTATATTAGAAATAGGAAGGTATTGTCTCATGTAGGCATTAATGTACAAAGTAAAATGAAGTTGAAAAATACTTAGTCTTTGTTAGACACATAAAGCTTATAATAAAGAAAGGATGAAAAAAAAAAACAGAAGATTGATTCCCTTTTGCTAACTTTGTAGTCGTGTTATTTTTCACTAACTAAAGAAAACTTTTTAACACAATTATAATGGAAGATATTTCGTTAAATTTAAACTTTGAAAAATATTTTAAAGTTATGATACTAGCAATGAGAGTAAACAGATCTCATCCCGAAATCGCAAGAGATAAAAAATGGGCATGCCAATTCTTCTGTATGCACGGCCTATTCTTCTTTGTGTTTTGCCTTCTTATTTACAACATAATTTACCATGACCTTAAGAAAAGTGATTTCACTCAAGCTTGTGCCAATGGTATTTTGTGTGTTGTGTTTAGCGTGGTTACATTTCAATACTGTATTATGCTGCGATATCAAGATGTTCTGAGAGGTCTAATGGACGAAATGATATTGGATTATGGGATGGCGAAGGCTTTTTCTTTCGATGAACAAAACGTACTTCTCAAATTCGCTAAAAACGGAAAAAAAGTTGTGTATTTGTGGTTAGCAATATCTATAGTCACGGCAGGATTATTTCCAGTAAAAGCAGTTTTTCTAATGGCTTACTATGCTATTACAGGAGATTTCAAATTTGTTCCTGTATACGACGTAAATTATCCAAGTCCTATAGAAGAAATGAAAAACGAACCGGCTGTTTTCCTTTTACTTTTTATTTTGTTTTTATTTTATGATATATACGCTATGACGATGTACATTGCCATGGCACCTCTAGGTCCTGTATTTATGGTTCACGCCACTGGACAATTATATCGTATAAAATGTAGGCTTATGAGAGTCTTTCACGAAACTGACACGGAAATATCTACAATGAAATCATTAAGTGACATTGTAAAACAATTGCAAAAAGTTTACAGGTATAAGAAAACAGCTTTAAAATAGTTTTAACTTATTGATGGCGTTAATACTTATAAACAGTTTTGTTATATTTAACAGTTTTCTAGATCGTGTAAAGCAAAGTTTCCAAATTTTGATCGAGTTGACATTGAAAGCCACTGTCATTATTCTACCTATATCATTTTATCAGGTTATTGAGGTAAAATTAAACGTTTCTCAAATATTTTCATGTGATTAAATTTTTTTATTTCTAACTAATTTTGTGCTTATTTTTCAGTCATACCACAATGGTGATTTTAGGATCGAGTTTATTGCAATCATCATAGGCTCAATATCGTTCAGCAGCATTCCATGTCTTTACAGCGACAAACTAATGGACATGGTAAAATACTTAAATTTAAGTCAATTATATCTTAAACTGTTATTAAGATTTCTAAGCCAATATAGAGTTTTGATCAACTCTTTAGATTTGACCGCGTTTAAGAATATTTTGATATTAGAATATATTAATACCTATATAGAATTTTTTGATAAAACCAACCTAAAACTATGGAGTGTAATTGATCTAATTATGGAAATATGTTATTTTTATTACAATTTGTTGAACGATTTTTTTAACAGGGTGAAGAACTACGTTTAGCTGTGTACATGTGCGGATGGGAAGCACATATAAACCGGCACAAGGAATACAGAACCACGCTTCTCCTCATCCTGTCACGAGCTGCACGCCCAGTCGCCATTCGCTCCATGTTCCGCATAGTCTCGCTTGATGCTTTGACTGATGTTAGTATAATGCCTTGGAGGCCGAGTTATAGTGGTAATACCTAGTTAGATGGACATCCTTATTTTCGCTTCTTTGAATTTTGTTTGAATCAGGATAACGGTAAAAGTAAGGAGAAATTCGAAATATATTTCACATAACTTTAATTGACCTTAAAAAATTATAATGAAGGTAGCCGTTTTAATTCACTATTAAGATTTAATTATTTAATTTATTGTCTAACAAACCCTATAATTTTAGATCTGAAATGGATGTATAAGTTTAATCTTTCAGGTTTACCAGCAATCTTACGCGATTTTTAATGTTTTAAATGCTGCGTGGAAATAGAACTGAGTTATTACAAAGAAGAATAAAGTTATGTAATATTACAAGGGCTTTTCAAATTGTGTAGGTACTTTAATTTGTTGCACCTATTTATGTACAGTCTACTAAGTCCAAACAGCAACCATTATGTTGTAAATTGCATATGCTTGACGGCACATCTGAAAATATACAATATTACATTATGTATTAGTTTTTGCTTAATTTTTTTAAATATTTTACAAACGTAACAAAACGCAGAATAATGAATCTGGGCACTATACGATTTTTCAAGTATTCTAATAGGGATGATTTTGCGTATAGAAGCTTATACACTATAGTTATCTGTTGGCACATCAGTAAGAAATAATTATAAATATATTTGCACATATTTGTCGATACCAGCACAATGATAGTATATTGTAGAAAAGATACCCTTGCCAGCAATTACCAGACCTGTAAGCCCTGCCAATAAATCCACAGTTTAGTAGTATTGGCGCCTCCTTTTATATACTTAGACATAATTTTAATTTCATTCGTCGAAAATTGTGCTGATTTTTCAAAATCTTTATTAATGCTGTCAATCAAGTTCATTAGAATACTTCTGTTATTAACGATTATAGAGAATTTACATAAAAGAGTAAAGGGTAATATTGCAATCTGTATATTCAGAGTTTGGTACACGATAACTTATTATAGAGTTAGTCAATAAATATAACACGATAATCGATATGGACAAAGATACAAAAGATTTTATAGCAAATCTTATATCGCGAGGAAGGGCTGGGTGAAAACCATTTATCCATAGCGCCTGATTCGTGATCTTAAACACTTTTTCAAATTTTAATTTGTCACGTTCTGACATTGTTATTTATTACTTAAATTTTAAAAGTTCAGATATCATGAAAACTGTAGTTACGACAACATTAGTATGGGTACTGGGAAATAAGCCGTTAGAACTGTGTCATTATGGTAGATTGGTAGGCGTGATACATTGTTGAGAAACTGTGAGTGCATTTGACATCAACCAGACCTACCAGCTATTAACTTGTTGCTAGTTAGAGTTTTATAAAAGGATCTATCAAGATATTGAAAGTGAAACTAATAACAAAAGAAAAGACCCGACCTCGTGAAAAACTGTAAACTTAAAATTTTCAAACTTATTTAATAAATTAACTGAAAAGATAATTTACTAAATAAGTTTAATCTAGAGACGATTATGGGTCGATACTTAGCCGACTAAAATAATTTCAGTGATCCGGCCATCTATTACATGGATCTCACAACTTTTTAGGGAGACTTTTTTTTTATTGCAAGTTTTGTTTTTGATGGCATAAAATGTAACAGAAAAACTTAGTTATTTATCTCGTATACATACTGTGCGAACGTCGCACTGGGTGCTGCGAAGTGGATGGTAATTTATGTGAAAGTTAAATAGGGAGATAAAACACAATCCTGCCAAAGATAATAGGTAATAGAAAACTACTAACCTTAACGTCCAAGTCGATCGGGGACAAATATCAGGGTGTGTCACGCACGGCGCTCTTTCACTGAAGGGTATAGGCACGGCCGATGATCCGTTGAAGCGTCAACGTCAGTGGATTTATTTCTAACTACCCCCTAAATACCTGATAAATAAAATGTCAATGTTTATTCACATCATTTTGTCTGAAACACAATATTATTGTTTAAAATCGATATCTCCTTGATTGCATAAAATCACCTCCATAGAAAATATTTGTAATCTTATCTCCGAAATGTAAAAATGTTAATGCCCTCGCGTAGCTGTCTGCATAACTTTTCTTTATAAGGGCCGGTGTCGAAAAGCTTCTTAAAGTTTTGATTGCTAAGTTACCTTTCTGGGTTGGCTATTTTTTATTAAATCCATAAATTGTAAATTGGCCTACTAAGTGAATACTAGGTATGTACAGCAGTTAATTTTCGCAGTTTATTTACAATTAATTTACCAGACTATGGTAATTAATTTAAAGAAAAATTATTCATAACAATAAAAATCCCGCGTAAATAAACGCTTTATTGTTAGTACTTGGTTAGCTCTTACACCTTGGTAGGTACTATACCATTAGATGGCAATTGTCAAAGATTAATTTTATTGTCAGGGTCGTCTCATAATAATTTTAAGCGTAGCAATCACGAGTGCCATAATTATGTAATGCAAATAACAGATAATTTTGAACACCTAGTAACAACAGTTTCCTGTTAATTCCAACTCTATTTCAATAATTGAATTAACTAAAAGGCTACCCCGCCTAATTGTGTATTCAATTGAGCTGCAGGAACAATTCGCACATTTAGAAATGAAGATTTTCGTTTTTTGAATACTTAAGTGGATGTAAATACAATTAATCTGATTTTGGCTGTGAATGACTTGTACAATGTACTAGTACATTTGTACGAAAAAGAAATTTGGAACGACACGACACCGACCCGACAAGAAAACTTTCAACGAAATAAACTCTATGACATTTTTAACAACATGTCGGTGTCGGACTGTACCCGGGAGACATCGCAATATAATTTCATAGAATTATGCGCCCCTACTGACATAAATAGTACTCCATAGTAGGTATATACTACTTACCTAAATAATGACTCCGATACGATTTGATAATCGTCATATTGGTGCTGGTCGATGTGGAATGCAGTGGTGAAAGCACTCGGATCTAATGCTAGAGATTAACCGATGAGCCTTATTACAATTAATTTGAAGTCTCAATTTTAGTTCCGAGTACCTTCATTCTTGTTAAGGGGGCGCTTCAAATTGAATTGGTACAAGAATGACTGCGTGTTTAGTTAGTCATAGTTAATCCAGGGTATAGACATTAGTAACAAACGAACGCGACGTTCAATAAAGAAGTGTGCCCCTTTGTTAAAAGTTGAAAGTTTCATTTTTATGGATGCCTATAAGTAAAAATAACAAAGAGAAACGAATAAGCTGTGCAGATGTTTTAAAGTCCCTTTCGGGTCAAACCCAGAGAGGATCACTTTGTATAACGTATTTTTGCATCTGTATTCCGGAATCGTCGGCTGACCCGTTGCCGCCTCGAATCTCTTATTCAAATTTCAACGTCTCTTTCCCCAGTTTTTAGACTAATGCTTTTGTTGATAAAAAGGATGTTATACATTATTTGTGCCTAAGTTACTAAGTTATTACATCTATACTTTCTTTAAAAAGTAACGTTTTCATTGAAATTACTCAACTACTTAGACCGGTATGCTGTTGGAAAAATGAATTCCAATGTAATATTTAATTCCTTTCTGTGTGATTTTCTTTTATAATTCTATTTAATGGTGTGCACAATAAAAAATATTATATTCTATTGATATTAATTTACAAACATTTATATTTTAAAAGCATAAAAAACCAATAGGTTTCATAATAAAACACAAACGAAAAGAAAAAGCAACAAATGTTTTAGGATTCTTATTGGAAATATTATGCTTTTAGCCTTCTTTTAATGTAAATACACTGTAACCGCCAACCCCACCCATTTTAACGTCTAACCTTAAACTGTTGAGTCAGTGTGACCTGACATTATGTTGGGCGCGCCAGTCACTACACTAGGTATAGACACCGCTGTCTAGAATACCAGAAATGCCATTCGCTAATCAATTCCCGTCACCGCAACTCCATCGTGACTTTCCAAAACGTAATTGGAAATAGGAAATAGAAAGGTTGCCAATAATAATTGTGCGTGAAATAGCTGTTCCCTTCGGTCAGTACCGGACAACGAAACAAAGGGTACAAAAGATTCGGTAATACGTCCTAAGATTTTTTCTAGCTAACAAGCAGACGGGCCACCTGATAGTAAGTGGTCATCGTTGAAGGAGAGGTCTTTTAGCGACTTGCAGAACTTAATGTCATAGTCTGCTGAATGCCTCAGCAAGAACAAGAAAGTTCCATAACTTAAAGTTACCTGCATAATGTTAGGTATACATTAGTATACAAGGACATTAGTTCAAAGCAATTTATATGTAATATACATAATACGGTGAACAGCGATGTTTTTCGGGATATTGCGAGCATATCACTCAGTTGTCTGCTGTTGTCTACCGTCGATCCTCGTTGATGGATGAGCGGCGGTCTGTCAGCGCTGCGCCGGTAACTAATTGATGTAGCGTCCAATATTGCACAATACCTGTTGAGACCATACAAAAAAGATTTGCAGTATTTGCGTGTACCAAAAATTTTTATATCTACTTAAGTATAAAACGCGAATAAATACGATATAATATGTAACCATATCATGTGGTTTCTTCATTCTGCATTTACCTGCAACCCTTTTTAACTACGTTTAGTTATCTATGCGCGCTTCAAATTCACATCTAAGTAGCACGAATAATGGTTTCTTTCACACAGCGTTTTTATTTATCAACGGTTAGTTTAAAATGTAAAATGTTTGACAAAAGTATTTTTTTGTTCATTTTTCACAACCGTTTTTACCGAAACAGATAGGATATTTACATAGTTAGATGCTGTTAATTTTACGTAACAAATGTTATTTTATCTTATATTATACTTTAATTGCCGGTGCATTTAATTATAATCATAATAATTATGTAAGAACATCAAGACGTTTATTATACGGTTTTTAGTTTTCAATTAGGTTTCTCTAGTGGTGCTGTTCTAGTTTTCATGCCTGTATGTGAAGTTAATTGCTATCATAACTCATCAACTTTCCAAAAGAAACTTTTTCCTTGTAATGAAACTTAAAGCACAACAAAGTAGAAGGACGCAGCGCTTGTCGTCTTTGCCAAACTTTGCTGTTGGGCTAAACGTTACAGCACAACATGCTTCTATGCGCCAACTTAATACTTAAGTCACTAAACTTCAGAATTCAAGTAGAAGTTCAAAATGATTAAGTGTGTAGAGCAGACGATCAGTGTTCTAATTGTGGAATTTGTATTTTAATATTAATCGATATTTTAGATATTATAACGGTATAAACATATTATGCTTATAACACCTAATATTAATATGTAATATTTTCTCCTACTAATATAACATTGCACACAACTGACACAAACTGTTCACACCCTGTTTTGTGCTACCATTGGACTCAATAAAGTCAGAGGTCATGCATCACCGTCTAACATATTTTATGTAGGTATATTGAAACAGTATAGCTATATTTATTACCATATTTATCCATTTGTTAATGAAAAAACTAACCAGGAATTGATGTCTGCATTGCTGCATGCAAATACAAAAGTAAGGATAGAGCGTAGAATGTTTGTGTCAGACTACAAACCATGCATAGTAATGTGATGATACTGATGAGGGAGCCATTATAGGACTCATGACAGGCGATACACGCACATCTCAATAGCTTATTGACTTGTCAACTAGCTATTGAGCGGTAGCGAAGGACTTGGCGAGAGAGCTAATGAAAATGTTATGCTAATGATCGCTGCGTTGCAAGTACCTACTTTATATATCTTTTCACACATTTTATGTTAATGCGTCATAATACTTACAATTTTTGATTAAGATAGTTTTTTGTGTCTATATTGCTTCAATAAAGTTTTTCTATTCTATTATATTCTATTCTAAATAACATTTCCCATAAACTAAATGTTTTATTAAGCAGGTAAGTAGTACCTAAGCAGTAACTAAGGAGGTAAGTTGTACCGACTCGTATTTGGCATTTTTATTAGCATTAATTTTATTAAGTAGGTATTCAAATTCAAATTCAAATTTTTTTATTCTTCATAAAGTACCTACACGTATACACTGGATGAACGTCAAATAATACGATACATCGGCTTTGGGCGCCCTTTTCGCTAAGGTAGGCCGGGAGAAAAAAGCTGGCGGAAAAAAACTTTCGGCACTCCTTTAAAATCAAATGTATAAATTACAAGTTATTAACAAATTATTCAGTATAGCTTAAGCCTGATAGAGTGAGCACACTGACAGCTAAGCATGTGCGTCAGATGATTTAACAAAAAATAGCATGTTATGCCATACCTATAAATGCAATTGTCATTCCTTGTATAAAGCGTTGAATATTATTACATGACTAATCCGATATTAATACAAAACACTACATCTCAGTAAAGGTTAGAAGATAAAAACCCATAGTAATTTAAAATAATTAAGTTCAATGCGTTAATCTCATTTATACTCATTTATCTACCTGGCAATTTATTGTAATTAATTTTAAATTATTGTGTGCCTGAGTGGAACTGAAAGTGACTTTTACAATAAAATGAAAGCACGTTTCAATTTACGAGGAAAAATTACGAGATTTTGTTTACGAATAGGTAATTTGTTCGTTTTCGTGAAGGCACACAATCTAAGAAATGGTGTTTAAAGAGGTCAGTTGTTACTTCAGAGGAAATATTGTTTTTAATTTTGTTAGAGAATAATTTTCAGAAATTCTCATTTTTATATTCATTTTTAATGTCGGTTAAAGTCCAGATGTACCTACCTGTCTATTTACAAAATTTTGATTACGAAACCATAAATTGTAGTACTTGTAGAGGTTCATGTAACACATAGAAATAGCATTATGATCGATAAGTAATGCTAAAAGTCAATAGGAATCGGATTAAAGTTTTTATGGTTCGTCATCGTCATGATTTAAACCAATAAGCTTGATTAACCTTAGAATGCGAGCTTATACTTAACACCTAAAGTATGTTGTGCAAGGCTAATAGATAAGCTAAGCAGACTATCAAACCATCTTCAAATTCCATGCTAATAGTCTAAATAGTTAAATACGTACTGTGTTTAATTAGTCAACGTTAACTGTCATTAACAAGTAAGTTTCGCCCGCAGTAGGTACCTAATTGAAACGCGATCGATCAGTACGTTTTGTTGATTAACATTGAGATCAAATTTGATTAAAGCCGACAGTAGAAACGATACGCTGACGACCCTGAGACAGGACTTGGTTAAATATTGCTTAATTAAATATCAATAAAGGCTGGACGGACCAATTTGCTACCTTCCCGGTAAGCTTTAGTGTCCATAGAGAATACAGAATACTGTGGTTCGTCAATATTTATCAAATATCGTATTATTTACTAGTAGCAGTTGTAAGTTAGGTATCTAAAACCCCGGTGAAAGTCCTTCTATGGTTAAGTTTGATAACTTAAAAATATGAAATAATTTTATTTGCTACAAACTCCAAGAATTTACTTTAGAGATTGCCCTATTTCTGTTTATGACATGTATAGAGCACAGATACAAAAAAAAATCTCATTCCTTAAATATTCCACGAAGAATAGAATGAACCTGTTTTTTTGAAGCTTGAAAGTTCTGACGAAAATTAAATTACTGAAGATCGTACCGCATCGTCGCTAATTATTATCGAATTCCAGAGTTATAAATATTCAAGAGAGGAGTAAAATTTGCCTAGTTATTTTTATGTAACACGAAGTCGTGACGTCATTATGGTGATGTAATAATAGTGATCGGCCTCTAAAAGTTTTGACTTTTATGATATTTAGTGCTAATATATAGTTTAACAGTCATTAAACCTGGTCGGAGGCCTTTTGGGCGGTTTGACAACATCCGACACGGGTAGGCCACTAACCCGTATCTCCACCAATCCGCATTGGAGCAGCGTGATGGAGTATGCTCCAGGCCTTCCTCGGTTGTGG
>DWAV01001345.1:0-13915 GCA_018231305.1 Noctuana lactifera
CCGTACAAAACAACGCATTGGTTACTCTTCTCAAATTGAAATAATATGTCATGTCCATTGGCAACGTTGACCATTAATCGTCTGCCGTCTAGATTTGTTTTTAAAAAAATATTCTGAAATGGGTTTGGTACATGAATAACAAAAATATTATTGTATAATTTTGTGCAACAGATAACTAAAAGTGCACGCACATTTTTTATCGATATTAAATTATCTTTTCGTAAATATTTTTGTCACTTATCTATCTTAACATTTTACAATACAATACCTAAAGTTACTATTAGATACTGAAACTTCAAAAACTTGAAATATAAGAGAAACATTTTTCATTTCTCCAAAGCTTCATGTCGATGCAGCAATAAATCATATCTTTATGCAATCATCGAGACGCTCGATGCATCTCGGAGACGTCAATTTAATACATTTTACAATATTTGAAGCGAGACACGAGATTCTCATATCGCAAAGGGTACTTTACCACGGAATTTCCCTTATTGAATGCGTATTACACTTTGCACTTTTAGTGTGTAGTAGGTACGTTGCGTTGTGTGTTTAGGAGACCATATAAATTCGAAAGCCAAATTTGTAATGCATTTTATTCTTCGCAGTTCTCTGTTCTCCCAAGCGCAATATCACCATATGAACCAGATGACACCATAAGTACCCTTATTGATAATTATAATGTAATAGGCTTATGTCAAATGCGAAATTAACTCTACAATCGGAGAATTAGAATTAGGTTTACCTTCAAGCTCATACCCTAATTCTGTGAAACAAATAAAAAAAAAACGATCTAAAAATATTGTAACCAAATTTAAATATGAACGAAAAGCTAAAACCGATAACATCTTTGTAAAGAAATAGAGCGTGAATTGATAAAATAGCAGTGAATTAATATAAATATTTTTCTGCTATTGTTTCAATAAGTTCAGAGTTCACAATAAAATGTTCAACGATTAGGCCTATCGTGTTTACTGGCACGGGTTTCGTAATTATCTCACTCGTGATACGACCGATACGTAAAGAAAGAATAGTAGGTACCTACCCTCTTACAGTTTACAATTATTGTTAACTTATTTTTTGTTAGAATTCAAAAAGAATACAGTGTACACAATACAGAATACAGAATACAATAAGAAATAGGCTTTTAAGTATTGCTTAGAATTTTTTTTCATTCTCGTACACCTACCTACATTATATTTCATACTTGATTTTGAGCAGTGTACCAATTCAACGAAAATTCAGCGCATGTTTATGAAGTGTGATAAATTTATTTAATTTAAGTTATTTATTTTCACTTTTATTATTGACTACTTATTGCTTATACTAGCATATTTACCACTTATTAGCTAAACGTGAGTAATTTAATGGGACTTATGTAAGTACTTACTTAATCATAATCTCAAGAGTATCGCTTTTATCGCTATCATAATAACTATCATTAACAATATTAAAGCTATCATTAGTGATGACAGTAATTATAGAATATAAGATTAACTAGGAAATTACACAAACTTGTAGGCACATACTTATTAGGTACTTACACACACATACCTATATACACACACCTATAACAATAACAAATACATAATATAGATACATAAAATACACATGCACATTACAATGAGGTGGTAGAACGAACCAAAATTTGAATATAAATATATCAATGATTTGCAGAGACCATTTAACACACAACACACGGTTGCCTGCATGTTCGTTTGCCACTTCAATCCTCCAAAACCCTTAATACTAAGTAAGAAAAATATAAACAGGGTAAAATAAGCAACCCTTCTCAAAGTCGAAGTTCCTTCGTTACTCGTACATTAGGCGGAAGCGAGGCAACTTTCCGCGGTTACGTGTAAACAAAGCAAATATGGAGTTATGGCGCCCATAGGATTCCGTGTGTGTCGGCTAAATTGGTAAATGTTATACAGTAGGCCGAGCAATATGTGCAAGTAATATTCTAAACATAATTTAGGCGTTACACGCATTTAAGAGCGTGTTAAAGGTAAGAAATAGTTCGAGAACGACAAGAAACCGACAGGGGAAGATTTTGGAAACGACATAAAAACTTTAAGCTTCATAAAATAAATCTTTATTAGACAAGTCTTCGATTTTTCATAGAATTTCTATTACCTACTGATAGTTAAATAAACTGGAGATACATTTTAACAAAGTCGACACGGAATCCTATCATTTATAAACGACTGATTTAAATAAATTCTGGAAGCTGTAGCGCCATCTATTAGCAATGGGTAGAAAACATTAAAGTTTATTTCATTTTAAATGTATTTATTAATCATTATTATAAAAAATATTAAGCATTCTGCACTTCTTCTCCATATAATTATGTACATTGTCGGACTCCTCTACACTATTTCACTACAAAATATTTTCTCCACGTATTAATATATATACGTACGTAAATACGATTGTATAGTACATAGAAATAGAATGAAACCCGACTGAATTTGATCTGCTGAATTAATACGTCTATCGCCAAGACATTTAGTGAAAATTTGGGTGCCATTTTGAACTGGCAGTGTCGTGCTAAGCGGGTTGCCTCGTACGCCCCTCGAGGGCATATTGGACGCAATCTGTGATACCTGACGTGGCTGGGAATTTCATTATAGGCTATTGACTGTTCATGACGAGATTGCAGACTGAAGAGCGATTTCACTGTGTCATTGTTTATCGGAAAATACAATCACGACCCAAAGTGACTATAAAAAGGCAATTTATAAGGCGAACATGCAATTTACAGCGCCTATGGGCTTCGTATATTGCATTATATGGAGTAAATATTTCAGTAATAATTTTTATTTTAGACGAAAAATGACTGTAAACGTATATATACATGTCTGTAACTGTGTGACAGTGACTGTCTGTTATACATTGATGAGCTTCTTTTTCAGGAACTGCTAGAATATAGCGCGATAAAGGGTCCATCTAGAAGTACCTCTATCTGATATTTTACTCTTTACTGCATCCTTTATTTTGTGTCATATAATAAAATAGGCATGTTTATTAAAATTAGAAATAACGCCTTAATAATAATTTCGATTTTAGAAGCTACGAGTATGTCTTCACACTTAAGTTAATATATAGATTTAAAGCTATCATTACATTAAATATTATAAGTTGACAACGAGCAGTTTAACAAGATATTCAATGTTACAAATGCCTCTTTATCCCGAGAACACTAAATAACTATGAAGAATAAAAAGGACAAAGGTCTAGAACTTTACTGACAACGGAAACTCGAAAATCGTTTCTAATAAAGTCCGAGCTAGCCTAATCTAATCTACACCAACAACTCAGCATGACGAACTTACGGATAAACTGGTAATAGAATGAAAAGTTCCAGAGATGTTAACACTTTCGAATCCGTTAGTCAGGGAGGACACAATTTACGAGTACTGCCGTACGCTGAATGGGGGAAACTTTGCACTCTCGGCCCCTCTCAGCGGACGTAATGACCCAACTTCTGTGTTTTTCTTGTCTTCGCTTGCTTTACAACGATTTACAACTAGTGTCGCCTTGAAAACGACATGTTAAAGGTTGCAAATATAAGGAACTCAGTAACATTTTCAAAATTTGCAAACAAATGGAGTTGCAAATAAAATATTGTAAAATCTTTTCTAATATAAAAATCAATGATAACATCAAAACTTGCTTGGAATCTTGTACGGTACCGGTATCTCACTTAATATGCGTTAGAATAGTATAATGTAAGCCGAAGCCTGGATCTTTTTCGATCATAACGACAGACAGAATATCCAGCAGTGGGGCGTAGCGGCCGACTCTACTTATAAAAATAAAAATGCAACTTGCTCGCTTTTGCTTTGAATCAGTAAATTTTGTGACCGGTCGCGAATCTTTATTTACAAATTCGCAAAAGTTTTGCGAAAAGGTTTAAAAATAAAATACACAACTACAATCGGGGGTTTAAAACAATCATAGCTATATACCTACGTAGGAGATATCTCCTACCTATTAATGTTTTTTTTTCATAGAGTTTGTCATAGACGCGGACGTAATAAAATGCTAACAAACTGCAAAATTACTATCTTTTAGCGTTCCAACGGTTTCTCGAATTGATTTTATATAACAACTAGCTGTGACACGCGGTTTTACCTGCGTTAAGAATAGTAACATAATGCTTGATAGCCTATAACTCATGAATGTAGCTGTCATATGCAAAAAGAATTTTTCATATCGGTCTTGTACTTCCTGAGATTAGCGCATTCAAAGAAACAAACAAATTCTTTCAAACTTCAGCTTTATATTATTACTAGCTGGTGCCCGCGACTTTGTGCAGGATTACAATTTCGAGCAATTCATACAATATCATACACAATATAAATTATAGCCTACGACTGATGTATAAGCTGTATTATTGTAAAGTTTCCTTAAAATCCATTCAATAGTTTTTACGTGAAAGAGTAACAAACATCCATCCATCCATCCATACTTCCAAACTTTCGCGTTAATAATATTAGTATAGATTTGTCGGGATTTAGGTATATACTGCAAGATACCGAATAACTCCAAATATTCGGGGTTCAAACTCCTCATAGTCAAGACATAGAATTTGCCTCTCGACCGCCCAGTGTTCCATTCCACTCCCGATTCAAGTGGCTTTCATCTACGTCGAGTCTCGTTACTCACGTACGCGTATTCCAAAGATTCCTTTGAGAAACTCCTTAGGAATCCTGTGTCGTAATTGAATATTTGACATCTGACTCAGATGGTTAGGTTAATAAGTTGGTAGACCATACCATGTGCCGACAAAAAACGCTTCACAGGCCCACACTAGGATTCCATGTGTCGTGGGTGCCATGGACACACACAAAGATAAATACACAAACACCCAGATCGGTAGCAGAAATCTAAATTTATCATTTAAATTTCTGCCCCGCCGGGGGTCGAACCCGGGACACTTCGAATGGTGGACTGGCGTGGTAACCACTACACCACATGGATCGACAAATAGATAAAAAAGAATTTGAAATAATGTTACACGGATGGGACATAATGTTACAAATACATAATAAATACAAGCGAATCATGTTTAAAATCGCTCCGAAACATACCAGACAGAAAATGCGATGGTAACGAAAAAGCCTGGCTCAAGACCTCACAAATCGCCTAAAAAATTTATTTATAGTGGTATTATTAGCACATTATATTCAGCTACTCGTTATGGTACAAAAGGCGAGCATAAGATAGGTATAATAGGTATTACGAAATCAAAGCTTAGTTACGAGTAAAATGTCAAGGATTTTGCTTACTGTACTGTTAAACCCACCCTACCTGCGCCTACCATGTGTAATGGAGCAAACTGGAAAACTATAAATTTCTCTACCCCTCCTAAAAGGATAATCACACAAACAACTCTGGAGCGAATGAAAATTTAGAGTCCCTTTGCGTTGCCCTAATTGATGTAACATACTCCCTTGTAAAGGTCGTCACCACGGAACAGAAAGAGAAAATATCCCAGGAAATGGTCTTATACTCTTTGAGTACCTGTTACGGGTTACGTCACTCACGTCTCGGCAAAAATGCACAGGTATGTCTCCAAACCGGGGAAATGCCCCTAGATTCTTTTAGTACGGAAATTAGCATGACAACTTCAAACATAAAATTTTTGGTAGAAAAGAAACAATATGGCAAGTGATATTTACCAATCAGAATCAATATGCTTTGTCGCGTTACAATAAATCAGACAATCGTATTGAGGGCTAAAGCGTGTGAATTCGCCGCTAGAGGCGCTAGTGTAACGTCTCCAAAATGTAATTTTTCACTGTTTATGGGCGGGCTGTACGGTTTTTAATTGTTTTTAGATTAGGTACTTCTATTATAAAAAATATTTAATTTAAAACATCATTCTAAAAACGGTAGGCCTAATTGAGTCGCATATGGTGATATAGGCATATTCAAGCCAAACCTTAAATAACCGATCGGTTACTTGTCTCTTTTTTCCGTGGTCGTCACACAACTTCCTCTACAAGGGAGAATAAATTGTTTTGCTCAAATTGTAAAGTCAAGGTACAGTCAGTCCATTAATCAACTGTATTCTAATTCAGTACGTACATATATACGTATGTTATTAAAGTATGATAAAACTTTTTTGTTTTATCTAATTGTAACATGATCTTTGTCCTTTTCGTATGTTATTAAACATACGAAATTACTATATCTATTAATTGCCTAATCATCTCAATATTGTTCTTTTTCTTTTAGGTACCTAAATGTTGTATCGTAACTATCAAATAGCATAATCAATATATTTATACTAATTTAATTATGTAATTTGAAATGATGAAATGACTAAATAAATTCCTGCGTATTATATCAGTATATCTTAAAGTGTAGAGCGTTTAAATACTTATTCACAACACCTATTCGTAATTTTTATTATCTATCTACTGTCATAATATAACATTGTAAATTTCTCCTCAGCAACTAAGTATGTTTTAAGAAATGATTTAAGTTCTGTTTGAGGTGTGACATAACTAAACATAGGCGCTTCTTCAATTTCTATATTGAAAAGTAATCTTATAAAGTTGGTTGATTTGAGTTCCGTCGTAATATGCATTCGAAAACCAGCAGGCGCTCTACATAGATAAGTCGGTACACTTTTCTACAATGCGCGTAACTACAAGTATGCTGTATGGCTTTTTTAATCTAAAAACCAACCTTATTAACTGTAAGAGCAGACTTGATAAGAATATACATTTTATTTTTTAGTGGAAACGCCAGGTAGGTACATCTTGACGGTTTCTGTAGTAAACACTTCAACAATATGTTAATGAGGTGACCTACCAGACAGAGACGTCTTCATAACATTTTAAAGGTTTCCAGCTTGTTATGGTTCAAAATAGCAGTAAACATTATTATCTTCTTTGTTATCTTTCTAACTGTATTTATTCAATTGCTTTCGTTATGTGTGACTAGTTGTTATGAATTGCCTCAAGAGCAGTATTGAGTGCAAAACGTAGCACACGGCTCTATTGTAGGTACTAGGTAATAGAATCTTATCAGTAATCCCTAATGCTACTTTCGCTTAAGCACTGTCCATTGATGTTTTATTAAGCCAAGTAAAATATGAAGTAGAACAGTTATTGCTGTGGATGATTCACCACTAGAAATCACTTAAAGATAGAGTGAAATCAAATGTTGTCGTGAATAAGTCACGTTTGGAGAAATTCGGATACACGTAGTTAATGTATTTCATAGTTTTTTTAGAAATAACCAATTTGACTATTCGTCATGAGATAAATATATTTATATAGGTTCAATATTGGTATAATCATTAATATAAAAACAAAAGGATAGTCACTCATCCACTCAATAACGAAATCTCAAAAACTGCACTACCAATGAAAATGGAATTTAGCTGAAAAATAAATTATGAGTAGACGATGTTAGCAAAAAACGTATTTTTGATATTTCAGCCCTTAGAGAGTTGAATTAGGCTTACAAGTTTGTTTGAAGATATGTCAATTTTGAAGGTCGTAGTATTTAAAAAGGTATTTAGATTTTTATTAGAAACTTGCAGTACCCGGCGCGCGTTGCTACGCCAACAACTAAAATAAAGGTAAACAATCATTTTTATAGAGACAGAGAAGAGAAGGGAATAAAAGATAGAGAAGAAGAGAAAGAGAATAGAGAAAGAGAAAAGATGACAATCGGTTGAACGGGGCAGAAGTTGCTACTCTGCAGAGCCACCTGGTGGCGAGTGACATCAATGAGCATATAATACAATACAAACCTTCTCCGTGGAAAAATACATAATATAAAATACCAATTTTCATAATAATGGGTCCAGTCGTTTTTGAGTTCATCGATGACATATAGATAAACATTCATTTTAATTATATATATAGATAGATAAAGAAATAAGTATTTCAATGTTTTTGAAAAAAGGAACGAAGGGAATATTTAAGTAGCACCACTGGCAAAATAAATCATAAATCAATAAATAATAATAGTTTGAATTATGATTGTACCGTACACTTAATCCAAACGCATTGAATGATTCGCGTTAAGTGGAAACACAAGTGCATAATATTATGCATGCATACTGCTAGATTGTATAAATACTGTATCGCGAACTGCCCTCCAACAGCCAATAGCACGTTAGTGTTTGAACGTCGAACACGATC
Source organism: Noctuana lactifera (assembly GCA_018231305.1). Lineage (NCBI taxonomy): Eukaryota > Metazoa > Arthropoda > Insecta > Lepidoptera > Hesperiidae > Noctuana > Noctuana lactifera. The sequence goes on from DWAV01001345.1 coordinate 8,172, forward strand.
GTTCGAATTTTGAATTGCCTTTTTATTGTAACCAACAAGTTTTTAACAATGCCTTGCGGAGGTTGCGGTGATAGTGAGTATAATTTAATTAATCCGTGTGCTTATAGAAATAATATTATTTTTCCTATATACTTAAATTATTTTGTTTTAATTCTACTAGGTATTTTTTAGTATAATTCTTTTTTTATTTCTGTTTAGGCAGGCAGTACTTACGATACAAAGAAATATCCCAAAAGTTAATAAGTATTTACCGTAAATTTACTTTAAAAATCTTCAAACTAAATAATAATATTATGAATAACTTGCCTTTCATCCCAATGTCATTTCATTTCGAACAGTAATTTCATTGATAAATACGTCCGTCACGCAATGACATTTATTTTGATAAACGTCGTGATAAACAGTTCGATTTATCTTGAAAGTTTTATTTTTATTTCTCCTCTGTTGAACTGGGACTTAGTACGAAATTTAATAGTTAATGAAAACGTAATCGAGGCCTGGCTTTATCTAGGCTTAGGTGTATGGAGACTTAAAAATAGAGCAATACAAAGATTTAAATTTTTGCAACAAAAGAACGTTAAGAAAATTAATTATAATAATAAAATACCCGCATGCTTAATAATTATTAATTATGTTAACTAAAGTTGGCAATACAAATAAATATTTATACAGTTTTCTTTTTTCAATTTGCTATTTTCATGTATTTTTTGTGAGATAATTGTAGGAAAATCATAAGCATATTAAATTGGAAAAGATAGAATTGTATCTTCACGTAGCTTTTTCTGTATCTTTTGTAAGTCAAATAGCAAATGAATTACATTCCTTCTGAGCTAGTTACATATATAGCCCAAAGTAGACCTAAATAAAACTAAATTTATCTTTTAGCCAAGACCTATAATTGTTTGAATACCTACATCCTTTAATACTGGCAATTAATCGAATTTCACGCGCAGTTTGGATAACAATGGTTGGAATTCGTTTGTTTACAAAATAATAGACTGGAACGATTAGTGCTGGCCGATAATTAATGCATAACAAACGTACTACCTTTATCAGACTAGGTTAAGGTATTTCAAATGGTTACTAGTACGAACTAGAATTGGTTGCTTGAACTAATTTCTTTATCATACTTATATTAATAAAAATTTGTCAATGAAATGTTTGAACGCGCATAACTTCAAAATGACTGAAAGAAATTGGTTAAATGGTTTTGCTGTGTTTGTTATGGTCAGGACAAGGTTAGTAGGAAAAAAAATGTTGAAAAAATTTAACGGAAAAGTTAGAACTTGGGTAAAAAAATCTCGTTATAAAAGTGCAGTAGGGAGACAGAATTGACAGATTGACATTGTTTTATCTGTACATCAAAAAACGGGTGTACAACTCATTAGAATACCCGTCCGAAGCCGGGGCGTCGGCGACTAGTATTATTATAAAGACAATTCAATATACTGGTCCCTGACCAAACGTTTAAATGACTCCATCAAAACAATATTATGATGACTTGATGAGACACGAGTCAACCTGGGGATCCATGCTTACACTCTATTATGTAGAAGACGCATTTAAAATATGATTTTTTCTAATCTTTTTTCAGACTGTAAGTGCACGCCGAACAAGTGCGGCGACACATGCAAGTGCGATGCGTCATGCTCATGCACATGCAAGCAAGCTACCGATACTACTACCACCCCTCCTAAGAAGTAAAGATGTCAGCGCCGTTAAAGCAACAAAAATAAATTAAAACTACTCCATGATAAATTAAAAATAATTATGTTTGTTTTATCTCACAGCTAAGAGACAATAACTAAACGAAGAAAATTTATATATTTTTTTGTAATAAAAAATTTTGAAGATTATAATTATTTTTGTGGGTTGAATTTTATTACTGCTTTGCACAAGACCATCTGAATTTTTTATAGTATTGATCAGCATTATCGAATAATGTAGATATAATTTCAGTATATTATCTATAAGTGTGATATAAATAATAAATATGCAAAAAATATTATGTTTAATTTTCTCTAACTGCCACTTACCTATATTAAGGTAGTAAATAGAAAGTAACTTAATGACATAAAATAATTATGGTGTCAGTAAAATTAAAAACGTTAGTTTATTGTGTTACATTAATTGACTCACAAATTGACACACTTACATTAATAGTTATTACTATGTTATTTATTATTAATAGCTACAATAGCTAGCTAGCAGTAGCTTATTAATAGTTAGAACCGTTATACACCCCAGACAAAGAATATGTAGGTTCGTAAAATAAACAACGAATATAAAGTGTAAGGACATTATAAACAAAAAAATAATGTTACGTTAAGTGTACCTAATATTGTGATTTTTATAAGCTATCACTACATCCTCATTCTATCAGAAAGATTTTCTCAGCTTACCAAACACTTCGAAGTCAAGATGGCTTCAAGTGCACAACACAATACTTGTATTTACTATTACCAAGCTGAGAGCGCTTCTGAGTGTAGGGGCTTCAGCGAAACCCGAGCTTACTATCGATTCTCAGTTATCCACACTTGGGAGTACTTGTAAGTATTTATGGGCAAATTCTTTTCGCTTACAAAATGTATTTTCAGTATACATATATCATATATCAGGATAAGTAGTTTTTGAATTAGCATTTACATTAGCCGGGTTGTCTGTATGTCTGAACTTTCATAACTCAAACACTACTGAACTATTTTTGTACGGTTTTCACCAAGGGACAGAGTGGTTCATGAGGAAGGTTTAGTTGTAAAATTCTAAAAGATTTTTTGTAAATTTGCTAATGAATTACCATGCATGTTAAACATGTTGGAAAAAAAAATTTCCTACTACGAGGTGTAAACAGGCGTTCGCCACGCCACGTACATTAGTAAAGCATAAAAATCATTACAAAAAATTCCGCAATATCAAATATCTATGTTTTAATTTAAGATCTTTTTATATTACATGTTTTTAGAACCATTAATTTTGTAAAGTGGTCGTCCATGGTGACAACAGCGATCGGTCAAACTGATGCAAAAGTCGACAAAAGATCACAAAAAGCCCCTTTCAGATGAAATTTGAACCTGCAATCGATCCCAGTTATCGGCACTTGGGTAAACTTGTAACTTTTACGGGCGCTACCGTTAAATATTTTATGGGCTTTTTGCCCGCCAAAAATCAATTCAAGACAAAAACTTAAAAGAAAGGGTCCCTTATCTCCACCCCGCAGCTGTGCTGAGACAACAGCCAATAGGGTAGCAGAACTGTATGATTTTATTAACATCAGCTCTTCTAAATCTCTCGCTGTCTATTGTTTTGTACTTTCTTCCAGGTGTGCTCCGTGAGATTTCTTATTTACGCCGCCTACCACTACTTCGCCTGTATTGGAGTTTCATGTGTTTACGTAGGTACTTACTAGACAAAGTAGAAATTTACTATTCACTTTTAAGAAAGCTAAACTACTTACCTTAAAAGTTGGGAAATACGATTCGGAAAACACTGTTTCATTTCTGATGACTTTTTGGGCATTGATTATTTATTTATTTATTTTTATCTAAGCATTTTTATTTTATTCAGTTTAAACTCATCACTGCAATTTTCATTTGTAATCAGTTTGCAAAATTAAAATCGATTAAAAATATAAAATTTATATTTTACTCCTATCCACATGATTGTAGGTATAACAAACATGTATAACAAATCTTAATAATATAGTTACTATGAAGTCATGCCGAAAATAATTATCTTGTACCTACATAATAATGTCAAATTAAAAAAAAAGTATAGTACTAAACCAAACCCAACTTTGCCAATTTCGTCGGAGTTATATCAGTGAAGGGTTACCTCAAATTTCCGATACAATGAAACTAAACTAGTTTCTCTAAACAAACAGAATTGGTGTTGAGACATCGTAAGGTACTCCATTACGAGAGACAGCCGAGTTCATGCCCTCTCTCCCTTGCCACTTACGCACCTACCGTACACGAAGGTACGAAATAGTATTAGCAAAACTGTATTAGAACATTCACGATCACAAAGAGCAAAAAAGCTGAGGATACATCAACCTAAAGTAAACGATTGCGTCCACTTATTATATTATGATACTAGTATCTAGGTACATGTGATAAACAGTATCTAGTAAGCAATACGAAGTATAAAAACACAACGATTGACAATGTGACTAACACAAACAGCATTAAAATTATAACTAAATTTGAACCTCTAATGGTTAACGTTACAATAAAATCAAAACAACAAAACCCTTTTAATTTTAATCCATCCGTACAACTATCGAAATCATATAGATGTAAACTAAAAAGTCACATCCAATAATATCCGCGCTTCTCACATCTAAGAGGAAAAGTCATTGGGGAAATTCGTGGGGTGCGTCGCACGGCGTGTTTTCACTTCAGTGTCGTTTTCGCTCACGACGCGAGAGGGCGCCGCATTCGCTCCAAACGCGACCACGTGACTTGTTGCTCGACGTCACTTTCTTTTATAGTCCGCAACAAAACATGCATTCAGATGCAACTTGATTCCACAATAATGCTAGTCTGTAAGCAGTTGACATGAATTTTATATCGAAACCGCTTTACAAACACGCGAAACTTTTGATGCTCATAAGTTTTGGATTCGCAATATTACTAGCCGGTCTCATACTTCGCTTTAGAGCTGAACAATCACAACTCACCGAAACAGATGATATTCGAGAGCCCGACTACATTGAATACGAGTCAGAAATAAATGTGACCGCGCCGGAACCAAGAAAAACGAGAAGAAAAGAATATCTGTACCGACTTTTGACAAATACGACCCATTCGCTCATACAAATGGAAATAAAAGCTAGGAGACTGGAGGAAAATATGCGTAGGATTAAGGAGAAGACTGCAGATTTATTGTGGAAGGATAAAGATAAAGCGCTCTGGCATATTCTTTTCAAAAATATCAGCAGACATTTCGCGATCCGGCATGAATTCCACCAGTATTCGAGCCTGAAGCGGATAATGCAGGACAGTCACTCACACAAGCACGGATCGGGAAGACGGAAAGTTTTATTACGCAGACGATAGACGTTCAGAAACTATTGTAATAAAACGAACAATCACTAGTTTTAATCTGTGTTAAAAAGACAATGAGAATGACTTTTAGAATAAGTTACAAACTCTGACAATAAACTTTTATATTCGTACCATAGTGTTGTGCTCGGTTTAATCTGGTTTAATTTACATTTGTTTGCGAGTCACGTGTGTATCATAACGTTCCCCTTTTATTTGTATTATTTAATTGTGTTTTATATATAAGCGCCTGTCACGAACTTTAGCACCGCGACGTACGTCGGAATTATACAATTGCTCGTTTACTTTATTCAGGAACTTCAGCGTGATATTTTACTGATATTGAAATAACATTATGGCAGCTTTGGTAAGTATTTTAAAAGTTAATTAATAAATACTATTATGATTTTAATTTTACTACTTGTTAAATTGTACGGACCGACTTTACCTACGAATAATGAATTTATTATAATTCGCATATTCGTACCTATAAGCTAGTGGTACCAAATCTAATCAAAGTGGAATCGAAAGAGGTTCTTACAACCTCTTTGGTGGAAACCATTGTATCGTCAGAAAATTAAACGGAGTTTGTATAAAAAAATAAATAGTGCACAAAAAAAAAAAAATTAAAATTGAAAAACTTGTTATCTTTGTTGAAAAACAGCAAACATAAATGAAACAAACGTTTTACAAACAAACCGC
>DWAV01001346.1:0-13911 GCA_018231305.1 Noctuana lactifera
ATAGGTATAATTTTTTTTTTGCCAAATGACATTTAAGACCATAGATAATTAAGTATATATTATTATCTATCATTCTCTTTAATTGGAACGATAAACAAAATGTAACTTTTATTTGTCTATGGGCTTCAACATAGACTACTTGAAACTTTTTATTCTATGAGTCGTCGGGTCGGCGCGTCAGCGCGTCACTTTTACGCGAATCCGCCATTTTGTACGTAGCTGGCGGTCATTCAGGGTTCGCTTTCCCGGTTAAGTGTTTATTGCTAAGAAAAACTGAAAAACTTTATTTTATTGACTTCGTAGATTGACTGTGGACAAGATTGACTATTCTGTGTAATAAATTTGCTCCTGTACCTTGTGCTTTGGTGATTTTGTGAGTGCCCTGTAATTGGAGCGCGTGGCTGGTTATTCTTTGTTGTTGGATTCGGCGTATTTACGGTAAGTTTGGTTTTATTCTTAAAAATGATGTAAATTTAGTGTAGCATAAGTGACTAGTAAAGTTTTGTCTCTAGTTGTTACAAACATATTGGTGTAATTGTCATTAATGAGTTAGCGTCATAGGCTAGAGCGCGGCGCGGCGATTCTGTCCTGTGGTCTCGCTGTGGGCCGACGACATATTCGCCGACGCCGCCGCGTCACTAGTCGTCAGAAACGTGATGGTCGCGAAATGGTTTTTCTAGAAACTACCGAAGTACATACTTGAACCGAAAGACGCACGCGGTTTTCCGCCAGTAGTTCTATTGACCAGTGACCTACTTGAATTAGAAAGTTAACAAGTAAAAACTACACCAAAAAAATTTGGCAAATCTTTGGACAACACAAAATTTATATTACTATCACTCGTTTAAAAAACCCCTACCATGATAATTAGTATACATTTTTCAGGTATCTAGTAGATACTATCTACTACAATTAAAATAATAAACAGTTTTTGAAACTATTATAAAAAAACGTGTTAAACTTTTACTAGGTACTTTTTAATTTTTATATTAAAAACATTTAACAGACAAAACTACACGGTAACCCGTTATTGCTGTAGAATTGTAATCTACACCTGTTATTTTAATTTTCCATTTCTATGACTAATATAATTAATTCATAATGTTGCCTAATCACTTCAACGCTGTCCTACTGTTGGGCACAGGTCACTGTATAAATCCGTTTGTTGTGGTTTCACTATTCATTTACATATAAACTACTCCTTAAGCTAAAAAAAGTTAAGTACCTATTTAAATTACTGCCCACAAAATTTTGACATATTTGAAATACCAAGTAATAAAAACCTAATTTATTGACCTATTGTTTATAGTCAAATGTTATTTTCGAATGCAAATTTAATTTGGTACATTGAAAGTCAAAAATAAAAAAGTCAAAGTTGATTTAATTAAATAAATACCTACTGAATGAAACTCTGTCCCTCCTGTGATAATAATACCTACTTTCTTATAGTATTTTCTCTTTACTAGCCAAATATTTAAATGGTACATATTTTAGTGACTCCACAGGTAGCATGAAATTCTTAAGTACCTATCAGTTTTATTAAGATAAATTATTATAATTAAATTATGCTTTCACTAGCAACAAAGGTTGAACTTAATTTTTATAACCTTTGGCATTTCTAGTGATTTCTAATACTTCATTTGGGTGAACATCAAACAAATGTTCTTCATGTCCCCTCAGTAAAGTTAAATTAGTACAGACTTTCTCGCTCAACTAAGTTTGAATTGGGTAAAAAGTTTGAATGGATTTCATTTGGAAGTTTTTCCTTTCATTATTTACCTATTTAGCTTTTGTATTTGTTTTGAGTTGTTGGTTTCTAGTCTTGTTGGTATTCTTTTGAAGTTTCATTAATTTCTTGATCAAAGTTTGTTAAGAAAGCTGTTGAGCACAATCCTGTTATACTTTTACAAAGAGAAGAAACAGTAAAGAGAAAATTGTTTTTAAATTTCAACGTCAAGCTTATACAAAGCATTCATTCTTCCTACACTTGCATCACATTTAATAACTAATTGTATAGTTAATCTGTAAACGTAAATATGCTTGCATTATACAATAGTATAGTTGTAGCACTGTTTTAGCATCAACGATGATGCCAAGTACATCTATCATAGGTGTACGGCTGGTCGGATGTGTGTGTGTGCGCGTCGTAAACAAAGGCACACGCGGGCAACACCGCTCGCCTCGACCTATCTCCGCACTCGCACAAGCGATGTCAAGAACTCACTTGCAGCGTATAGATAGATTGCATGGCAACGCGCTTACGAGTCGAGTTCTTTGCGTTGGCCGCGCAGGGCTGGCATTTTTAAATTTTTTTTAAAAAACATTTTTAGGACCTGCGAATTTACGTTAGTCTGCCGGTTTTCTAGAGTGAGAATTGTATTACTTTGTCGCAAATAGGGATGCGTGATTAATCGTCTCTTAAACGATAGACTAAATAGAGAGTGTTAGGTAGGTTTAGGTACATGTAAGATTCTTGGTAAAAAAAGTACAGTTGCCTAAAAGTTTTATGGCCTTATTCTTGGGCGCAGTAATCGTACGTAAATAATGCAGAGAAGTACCCTTGACCTACTACTGTCGTAATTATGTATCGGACCTTGTAGCCGGCTAAAGAAATGTTTTGTTTTATATTACACAGCTTACGTATAGGTACTTTGGTTTCGTAACATTTTGCGTTTTTATTGTATATCTACTGGATTTTGGAAAACCTATGTTCGAAATCGTTTTTCAAAATTTTTTTAACAAAACCTCTCAAAGGGCGTCTTCGATGTTATAATTAAATTAATTATAACCCGTCATCATAGGGTCGCTTTAGTCCTCGCCGTATGCAAAGCACGTCAGATCGTAGTCCTATTGTTTGAACTACATACAATACATACATTGTACAAATCTTTGCAGTCATTCTATTTTGGATTCCGGGAATTTCATATCATTTTTAATTAACAGTTGTTGCTTTAATGAGCAAAAATACTTGCGTGCCAAGACAGTTTTGTTGAACAAATAAGAATTTCAAGACGAAGTGATACCACAGTTATTTGCAATAAAAGTTTAATGAAAATGGTGTACTTACAATGTCTTGAAAGTATAGACGTAACGTAAACGGATAATTCAGTCTACACTATAAATAATCTCTCAATAATAAGTTTTAGCGATCAGCAACTAAAGCTATTACTACTTAAAAGAGTAACTTGTAATAATAAGAAACCCTTGATTGCTCGTAACAGCTAAGAATTCGATTAATTGAAACGATAGCGTTGGTGGGTCTGCAGATCTGGTTTGATCCGGTATTTCCAGTATGTTAAATAACATGATAGAATTTTGAATTGATGTTGCCGACTCATTATTAACGACAGTGACCGAGGTGGAATCTGTCACATTAATAAAATCTGTCTATTACTATGCATACAGAGGATTATATTATTATAAACGTACGTGAGAATTGTTATGTGCATCCACACGTTTTTATTGTGCGCCCAACGGACCATGGAGAGCGTTTTCCCAGACATATTTCCATGCGATTGGACGTTTTCATTGAAAAAGCAGTTTCATTGCATCCGCTGTGTTAACAGGAGCCGTTCGTTCTTTGAATCAAACAGCAGGCGTATTTTAAATTATATAAAACTAACGGTTATCGAGCAATCAAAACCCATTCCGAGAACTCGTGTATTTCAATGATCAATGTATGTGTCACGTGTCTTATCTCATTGGTCAGGAGTCACGTGACCGCTTGTTGACGTAGCGGACGTAAATGAATTCGCCTTAAAAGTTCGTCATAGGCCGTTCCAATAATATTACTCTACTACATAAAATCCTTCGTCGTCGTAGAGGCCTTAAATATGGAGGGTGTGTTCTTCGTATGACATAGGCATCCGATAAGAAAGGATCTACCGAAATTCTACCCCTAAGAGGATGAAAAACAGGGGCAAAGTTTGTATGGGACAATGTGATTCTTTGGTAAAATTAATTATGAAATCCACGCGGACGAAGTCGCGGGCATAAACTAGTATTAAACTAATTCGAAACGAATTGATAACCACATTTGTTTGAATCTGTTAAAAAATAAATATCAAATATTCAAGTAACAGCCCTGCTAAACAGTGGTTACGAGTTACGACGTCCAGCCAGCTAACATCCGCTACTATCCGCACTCCGCACACGTATGAAGCCAAGACGCACACACGCGCTATCAACCGGCTCCACGAGCGATCGCCTATCGACGTTTAATACGCGTTTTGTTTAGCTATAACTCACTAGAAATTGTTCTTGGAGAGTAATGAGACGACTGTCAATATTAATACGTACTGCAATCATTTTTAACTAATTTTTTTGTCATAGTAATTTGTAGAAGTAGCTTGTGTTTAATTGTGCTCCGTAATTGTCGTAGATGTTCTTAATGTTGTGTTTTTTTTGTATTTAATTATTTTAAAGTTATTTACTTATAACGCAGAACATAGTGTGATAATTTGCAGTGCATTACATTACAATAATTAGTCTTAAATAAGTTCAATAAACTCTGAAAGTCATTAACACAATATGTCAATGTAAGAATTCAAATAATCAGAACATAGAATTATTACCGAGTAACTGTAAAGATGAAAATTTACAATGTTACAAAGTTTTTTAAAAGGTTTTCTACATACATATTATTATGTATGTATATAACTTTTTACTATATTGAGTTGTGAGTTTTTGTTCTTCTCTTCTGTTGAGTATTAATTTCTTTTAAAGGTGAAATGTAATAGGGCCCGAAAACAAAAAAGAAATCGAAAATATTATTACCTAACAATGAGTTTTGCAACAAGAAATTACTACTACATAAATCTTTCTATGATGTTTATTCTTCTTCGTAGTTTCCTCATGGTCTGAGGGTAGTGGGAACAACATAACTCCTCCAATTGTCCTGTCTTGGAAATAAGCGAAGGGAATTGTATACGTTAGTCTTGCACATTTCCTTCACTATTCCAGCAGGTGGCAGATCCTCCTGGTCTCTATCTGCTCTCCCCGTGGCACGTAACAATTAACTTTTCCATGATGTTTTGTTTATTTTCCACATAAACATTCTTTTAAATTTCCAATTAAACATAAACCTTGCCATATCTCTCGCCTCGTCTCTGCAGCTATAGCTCGGTGAGTCAGACGGCATAATAATTAGGTTTTTACTGTCGGGTCTGGCATTAAGTTCACGCAATACGTTCTCCTTTGCCATACGCAAATGTAGTGACGATAATTGTTCAATGTTTTATGTAAATTCCATTTAATTTATTGTATTGTTAATCACTCTACAAATAAAGCCGGTGCGGATAGTAGTACGGGAATCGGTAACGTATAGACTATAGAATAGAAGTGTGTAGTAACAATTGAATTTATGTTAATATTTTAAGAACAAATGTATGTTGGTCTTCAGAACTGGTTTACGAACATGAATGTCTATAGGCTTCATTAATCGCTTAACATTAACAGCCCAATCCTCGTATCGTAAAGATAATGTCTCATTCAAGATAAATCTATTACAAAACTAGTAACATTAAATCTCTACTAGATATATATTGTTAATTGATTAAAACATAGGTTAATTAAAGAACCTTTATAACGCTTAATGACGCTTTGCCGAAAACCACACAAAATAATTTACTCATTCATTCAAGGCTTTCATGTGAAAACACGTTGTAGGTATAGTGTCCCTTTTATTTGAGAGCGATGCTATGCACCACTCGTAAATAACACTGCCAATAATACCTCCCTATGACAGCGGAGGCGATTTTTCTTTGTGACGGCAGCGATATTATTCAACTGCAGGGAGGCGGAAATTCACATTTTACCCGTCCCATGTCTAAAAATGAGTTTTAAAGCAACGTAAATCGTAGCGATTACCGAGTTCCGGAGTGTTGGAAATCGACGACGACGTACATACGTAGACAATTTCTGTTTCATAATGACATAAGCTTATTACGTTTATCTTCACTTGGCAACTGAGGAATTTTCCTTCGGTATTCCTTCCTTAAGTGTTTTATAATGAAGTATATCGATGCGTTCATTGAATATTTATTAGATTACGTAGTTCTCACTGAACTTTGGCGTAGGGGCTTTAAAAGTAATGATTTGATCTATATGTAGTGTTCCGAAATTCTGTATGTTCTCTAGATTATTAAGGAAGAGACGTACCTACTTGCGATCATTAACACTGCGTAAAGCTTCACTGAACAATTTTTTTTGTTGTTGCAAGAATACCATTTAATATTTTTCGTTAGGTAAACTAATTGTGCACGCACGAAAACCTGTCACACTCATCTCTTTGTCCGCCTGTGAAAGCCGCGTAATATCCCGTTTGACGTGCTCGTTACACGTTCCACGTGTCACGGACTGACACTCGAATAAACACGCATCACATTCATATATGAGTTATACTCATACCTGTGTTACGTGCAAAATTGTATCGTCCATCTCTCCGTAACAATGTAGACTGCACGGCTGTTGCGAATAAATGACAGGTCTTAGCGTGTGGAGTGTCGCTTGGATGGAGAATCCTGGTATGGAACGACGAGTACTTAATATTTTTGGATATAAGTGGGACACTGTACAGCGGGATACTGCCAATGGCTCAAAAAAACTCCCAAGACCCTAGCCTGACAGCTAGGAGTCAGAACATTTTTCAATTTGGAAGCGCTATGTAACTTGTATGTTTTCCTTAGCAAAACGTCGATCGTCGAAAGCAGGTCAAGATTTTAGAATGCAGTTGCTATTTGGCGCTGGATGCATATAATAAGCGACCGCGAACCGGTCTCCATTCCGTTTCGGCTCATTATTTATAGTCTCGTTTTGCATGCTATTGTCTTCTCGTTCTTCCCAATTTTTTTGTTTTTATACGCCTCCAAAATTACGCGCCTTCCAAGATATTTTTGGCAGCGCAACGCCTCTGTTTAATGAGTATGCTGTTTAGTTAGGGACGACGTGGAGTCGCGGAAAATGGCAACTTTTTTTAGCAGCGGTTAATGGCTCTTATAATATGCGTACATTTACACAGGATTATCATTTTAAAAAAGTATAAAAAATTTGGGTACAGAATATTTTAAATGTTTAATTTTAACTCCAATCTTTTCGGTGCCGTTTAGTATCAATGCATGGTTTTATATACACACAGTTGAATTATTGCGTCAGAGTAGAAATGATACCGACCGCAATAAGTCTGTGAGAAAGTAATATATAGTTTGAAATCTAGTTTATTCTCCATAGTGCAATAAACCCAATATGCTACACACAGATTTAAAATGGCCAAATGCCCGTTGCGGTTTTTCCTCGTTGAACATTTCTGTTCCGTTGTGCAGTTAATTGAACGTTAACCGAACTTCTGCGGCCAATCGTTTCGTTGCAATGCTCGTTGCGTTGGAAATGAAATAAACTCATAGTTGCAGTGTCCAGGTTATATAATAATACATAAATACACCACCTCCTGTGTTTCTACAATGCTTATAATGTAGTCTGAGTTTTTGATGTGTTAAAAGGAAAAATATTGTATTGAACAGAAAGATAATGTATGTAACTAGGACACCATCTTAGTTTTCCAGTAATAATTTATTAAAAAGAAAAAGATGACTTAGTCATATATGTAGTTTCTATATACTAGGATTTTGTGTATTATCGGTAACAACACATACAGTTGGTCTAGCTAGAATAAGATGAAAATTAATGAGACATTATCAAAGGTATTGAAAGCTATTTGAGAACGATTTTCTAGACTAGACCGTAACACCTAATGTGGCCATTGTGACATTTCTTTGCACAACGTCAAACTTCTGAACACTTCTCATTATTGTTTTGTTTGTTATTCATTTGTTTTATTTGTGTTCGAACTACAATGTTTGTTTCAAATTCACATGTCTACAAACTAATGTTTCAACTCTACAATATTTCCAACGTTGCGTAAAACTTTCTTCGTCGCGTCGTTCCGGTGGACGCGTGTTAAGCATATGCGCATAAATTACTCACTTGTGTCCATAATTTTTGGTGAAACGTCCTTTTAAACGGCATTTCATTACGCGATAGGGTTTTTACCTGCAATTTGGCAATTTGTTTTGTTTCAATACTCGTTTAATTAATGTAACGAGGCATCTGGTAAAAGTTGTAGTAGATTTTTTTGTTTCTAGTAAAAACCGACCTGACTGACCTTTTTCGGGTAGTTAATTAGTTAATAAACAACATTGTAGTTACAATGTTGTTTATTTAAGATTACATTCAGCCGTAAGTAACATCATTAATAAAAATCATTTCAAAATGTCGTAAATCCCTCTATTGATGGTGCCCTAGTAAAATAAATGAACTGATAACCCACTATCAATAGTGACGTAACGTAATATGTACTCTACTTTATATTTGTGTAATATATTCTTATCTCCTGAAAGACTTATAAGAGACAAGATTAGGTATTTTATTGACAACATTTAGCTCAATATTTAAATTTCTAAATAATCATTCGCGCTATCTTATTGCTGACTACTTTTAATGTCACTCGCAGAGGTATTCAAGATTGCGTCAACTTATAAATACATAATGTTTAACTAACAAACGTGTATACAGTGTACAAGCAGTGTACTACCAGTACATCTAGCCAAGTCGTAAGCTTTTAATTCGTACAAATATTGATTAAACGATTGGATAAGGAGTTGGGTCGCGAATCACGCTTCTGTACCGTTGCTCAATAATATTATCAAGATCTATATAATTCGAGTTACGCAATACTACATTGTACCGCAGACCGTTATCCCCTCGTCCCCCACCCACATAACGCTCGACGGGCGGACACCCTCTACTGACCGACCTATTAAAATTGTAATTACCAAACGGCTTTGTGTATTATTGTTCAAATGATGTCATATTGATTTTCTCGGCTGTGGTTAGCGCTCTCTCTGAACTGTCTAAACATACGTATTTAAGGAGTTAATTAATTGGTTATGGTGTAGAATTTTTTTGCATTATGGTTTAATAGAAACATAATCGATTCTAGATCTTTCAAGGTGGTTTCGAAATGGTGGTGCGTAGAAAGGTCAAGGAGAATGTTTCTTTGAATAATGGGGTTTAATAGTCACACATTCGTGCTGTAGTCGATTAAAATTAGACGTAAGAAATGAAAGAGTATGCTTCAGAATGTCATGTCGTTAAGCAAGCCTTACCTATAAACCTCTATTTTAACTTCAGTGCAAGGGAAGGGTTATTTCTAATTAATATCATCAATTTGACGTCAAATGTGTGTAAAGGTCATCGGTATATCACTTCCTGTCTTCAGGCATTCTTTAGGAGCATTGCAATTCCCCGTATCACTGTTAAAGCTAATTGCTGCTACACCGTTATAGGTCCAATGTGCGGATATAATAAACTACATCTTATTATATGTTTTTGGCAAGCAATTGAATTTTTTTGAAGTGCGTTATTTAAGCAATGCCCTGATTATGATATCGAATTGATTGACGATGGCGCCCAGAAGGTAATTAATGTGTTGATATTAAACGAATGTTATTACTACGCGATGTGAGATAATGTAGTTAGTTACATTCTACCTCCTGTTTATAAATGTACATTATTGCAATTTAGTATATTATCTTATCTAAAAGCCACCCGCTGAAGAGGTAGGACATGGAAAGTTCTTTTTAAACGTCCATCATGACATAATGATTAGGAATGATACATTTCGTCATTAGAATGCCATTAGCTACGTCCGTTCACGTCATTAAAATGTGTTCAGCCTTATTTGTTTTGACTTTTATTTATATCTGAGTAAATACCGTAGAAAACATTAACATATTTACTCAAATATAAATAAAAGTAAAATCGAATAAGACCACTTATTTTAATGAAGTATCCATTATTGGTTTTTATTTTTCAAAGGTATGTCTCACCTATTCGACCCTTTTTGTAATTATAACATAGCAACTTAATAGGTAACTAATTGAATAAATAAAATTTATTTTTTGTTAGGTGAAATTTTTGGGGGTTAGTATAAAAAACCAAACCGATCCGGTAGTTACTTTAAACGTTTTTTTAGTTTTCGTTATAACAAGAATTTGTAATGTATGATTAAATTGAGCGCGTACTATTCATTAGCACAGTACGCGTCATTGACGTTCAGGCTGATTGACTTCAAATTCGTCCCATATGTCACCCATTGACAGCTTTCGTAATTGATGTATGTATGCTGACGTTGAGGTATGCGCTTGTATACGCACGCTCACGTTAGTGGCTCATCGCCGTGTTTGTATTGAATGTATGTAAACTCCATTCGTGTGCCTTAATTAATCAGCAAGACAGTTCCTGTGGTTCTGTTGAAGAGGTTTGGATGCTGGAGATATAGGTATTTATTTGGGTCAGTACCCGTGAGTTGCGGTGCAACCACGTACGAGTTGTGATAGTACTTCTATCCTATTTAAGCTTCGACGTGGATGTGGATTGCATGCTCGCTAACTTAAGATAAAAAACCCGTGGATTAAATGTAAAAACCTAAAGGCTGCGGGTTACGTGATGTAAGTAATAACATAAATTATGTTGTGTGTGTGACGCTTGTCCTTTGTCGGAGAAATATGACCGATCTTTTATTGTTCAAGCTATTTGTCATTCTTCATAAAAAGACAGCCATTTCTCGTATCATACAATCCCTCGTCTTATCTTTACAAGCTGATAATAAACGGCGGCCGTACGACGAAGGCACGTAATAAAACACTCGAGTGTTATTGCTCAGCGACTCCGACGTCTGAAATACATAAAATTCCACAGCCACCCGTGCTTCACCGATTGTATAATCGGCCACGAGGAGCGAGTATGTAAGAATCTCTAATATATTACTAATAAACCATTCACTAAGACACAGATTCGTGTAACGGTCGTATCACATACTGGAAGGCGCTATGTGCACTGGCGAAATAATATAGGTAATCGTATTACATCGACAAAGATGTCTTCGAACAATAGCTAATGTGATTTCGACATAACGGAACTCTAGATCTGTATGCGAATCCCTCGGACGGAGATCTAAGTGGAACACAGTCTCAAGATTGTAGAGATACGACCTTGCGCCGCCTGTCCAATAGCCATTGTCATTTAGCACGGAGGTAGGTGCCTTTGTGCGGCTCGATACGTCGGAAGTGCTCGGCAAAGATGTATGTATAATATTGCAGGTACTTCGTACGTCCGTGCGATCGTTCGGTACAGCTATTCCCTTTGATGTACGAATTGGGAAGTGAAGCACATATATAATTGGAAACGAGAACGCCAATAAGTTTTCTATCTTCGAGAATTTTGTCTTCGTAAGGATAGTAGGATACTAGGAATGTATTTGAAATTGTTTTTTACTTGTACTACGCTCGGAAAAGTTTATATTGTTACAGAGAAAGATCTACGTGACCTTTATGCTTATTTATCAATTCAATTGTATTTTGAATCCGTTTGTACAACGTATATTAGCTTATCGTCGAGCGTCCTAAAGTAGTAATGCGAAAAGTTGAGAGTTTTCGCGCTAGACCCCCCCGAGACAAATATTAACGAGAAGTTGCGAACTCCCCTTAATTCCAGAAACTAAACTAGGTACGGAGTACGTTGGAAGTTGGAGTCTCGAACTTGTTTGTTCGGAAACTCGCACGCGGGAGCCGTTAAAGCAAGACTGCGAGCATTTCGTGATATTCTTGCGACGTTTTGTTTGGTAATGGTCTTAGACGGAATGTTTTGAGAAGTTTTCGCGTCATGTAACTACTTGAATATTTCTTGTTTTATATACATATAATGTTTACAAATTTTAATACGTTTTTTGTCATCAATCCATGTCGGACGACTTCAAGGCGGATCAAGATGAGACGGAAATGTAGGTAGGTAGGTAGTAGCTAGTAGCTAAATACACAATTTGCCTCTGAAAACAGTAACTTAGTGTATCACCGTATCACAGTATTTTAAATATACGTAAGTAATTTCATGATTTATTGCGTATTTCTAACACGGACTATATTGTCTTCATCCAAAACTTTCATAAAGTGACTAAATGTGAAAGTTTACGTTTATACTCTTCTTTATGCCATTAGTAAAGAAGATAGACGTACGGTGTATCTTGTGCGAATGTACGTGGCGTGGGGGCGTGGAATGGTGCAGTGTCTAAGGTTGTCTATAAATACACATTGCGCCGGACGACGTAATGAGTGTTTTTTGCAAGACCTCGCACTGTTACTTTTTGCCGGTTAAATATCTTGAGTTCGTATTATAGGTAGGTGTATTTGCTTTGTCACAGTTAGCGGCTTCTTAAAAACGGTTGAATGTTTTAATGATTATAGTATCTTTTTTGTTAATCTTATGTGTATACATAACAATTCTTAAATTTCGGTATAAGTTTCTTTTTAAAAACTACACGATACAATCATAAAAAATAACTTTTACAGCTTCTTGATATTTATAATGTGTTCGCATAATCTGTAATCGCTGATGTTGCAACACTGAACCCTTAAAAATGCCTCCTGGGTTTTAAAAACTCGTATAAATCATTTAAAAGTGCCAATCAAAGGGATCACGATCGCTTGAAAATAGTCAAAAGTAACTATTACAGGGATTACCGTCCTTCTGAAAACGGTTAACATAGTCATAAACATGTCTAATACGGCCCTCGTGTTAACGCATCCAACATATAAGTATGTAATGGCGGTGTTTTGTTTTGACGCCACCGTAAGTAATGCGCCGGCTTCATTTTTAAACTTGCGCGTGGGCAACGGAGACATGCGCTGGATAACGTATAAATAATTGCGTGGATCGTTTGATGTCTATATCGTGTATATCTTGGTATTTTAGGCGGGACTGCTTGTCATGAAAAGTAACGTTATTCGCGCGTACTTATGTAAATGTCTGTTGAATAGTTTCGAGGTATTTAAAGGTGAAGTACACACTGAACAGTTTAATTTAACTATAGAAATCCAGCTAGTTCCGTATTTGATTGTCATGGACCAGGTACAATTTCTAACGGCACGCCCTACTGACTTTTCCAAGTTATGTGCGTTATAAGCAATTAACAACTAATGAGCTGTAACGGTGAAGGTAAACATCGTAACAAAACCTATGCGCCTGACAGGAAAGTTCTCCATAAGGTTCTCGAAAGACATATCAAGTTTACCAATCCGTTCACCTAACACAACAATTTGGTCAGCGTGGTGCCTAACAACCCTTCTCATATTTAAGAGAAGTCCCAGCAGTGGAACTATGATGGAGTGATAGGACTTTAACTTAGTTTTCCAACACCAGTCTTCATGTAGCTATGTCAACTGAACTTGACGATTGCTTCGCTTTCGCACGATTGCGCAGCGTTAGTCGCCACGAAATTAGGATGTCCCATTTAAACAGTAATTCTGAGCACACTGCATGGCGGTCGTTCCCACTGCAACACAAATACGTGAATGGTCCATCGGAACATTTGGAACGCGGTCGTTCCTTTGTTTACGCCGGTTGGTCCACGATAAACAATTTATGGCTCAATTCCCCGCATAGTGGCCGGGTGTGTATGATTTTCAAACGCATTTATTTTTATTTTTCACTTCGCCGATGGATATTTGTGATATATTTATTTTTGCCAATAAAATTCGCGTTCAACGTTTCGTGTTACACGCTGTTTACAAACATTATTATTTGTTCTTCTCTGTTGTTACATATTACGTATATAGACAGCATACACAAATGAAAAGTATATAGACATACTTAGCCGCATCTCAACCTTGTATACGCAAGATATCAAATTCGATATTTCGCCGATACAGGCATTTCGCCGTGGTCGTGAGAACGCTGAGGTCCGCGAACAGGTGGCCATTCCGGTATAACGTCCACCGCGAATCACTAAATTAAATATGGATTAGGATTAATTAAATAAATTAATATGTTATGTAGAAGTAATAGTTTCCATTCGCACCC